>CM077205.1:40932302-40949802 GCA_039654625.1 Rhinogobio ventralis | reverse complement strand
GACAGTGTGCCCGAGAACACACACACACACAAACATGTTGGCATGCATTCACACACTCTGGCTAATAGCAGGAGCATCAGTAATTCAGCTCAAATATTCATGCAGACGCAGTCCCTAAACTTCAGCAGTAAACTGAGGTGTTTATCTCAGTCGAGAGAGCTCTCATTGCCATAATTACACACTCACATATTTATAAACATCTCCGCAATTTACCTTTCCTTTCACCTGCGCTCTCTTCCTCGAGAAGCGGCTGCTTCCTTTAGAAAGTGACAGACGAGCTGAGGAAGATGAGCGATCGGTGCTGGTAAACAGAGTTCAAGAACACCACAGACGATTTCACCTTTAAAAATATTTGATGTATTCAAATACATACAAACTATTTTTAGGACCACTAATGTCCATTACTATATACACATACTTGGTCCTACTTTACATAAGGTGTCTTTAACTACTATGCATATACGTCAAAAAAGTCATTGTTAGGTATAATGTACTTATTGTGTGGATGTTGTGTTGTAAAACACTTTGGGTGGATACGGGTAAGGTTTGGACAGGTTTGGTGGTCAACAGTGCCATTATAGATGGAATTAGAGAATTCATTACATGCAGGTATTTTATAAATATTAGTACATATGTATAAATATGTATGTAGACACTGGGCCTCATTTATCAATCTAACGTAGATCCGAGCGCAGAAATCATCTCACTAACATTCGTATGCCGCCAATCCCATCGTACGAATAATCATACGTTAACATTTACAATCATTAAACACTACAGCGCTATTTAATTTCCCCTCACGCCACAACAAATCCTTTACATTTAACAGTTTTCAGAACAGTACAAGAATGAGTACAAGTAGCTATATACATATTAGAATATAAGTTAGTCATAGTGGCATTCATTATAATCAACACGTCAAGCCAAAATTAATTTATTTAAAGTGAAACTGAAACGGCAGTGGGCTCATTTCTCTCATTCCGCAAGAATCCACACAATCTTCCATATTTGCCATGAAACGTTAGGTTGCTAAACTATTATTCATTATGGAAAGGGTTATACTTTACTCGTGTTTCGGTATCCACGGAAAACAGCATCACATGCGCAGAAGTGTGTGTGTTTGGGCGCTGGACTGATTTTACAGCGGAAATTTGAGCAGTTTTTGTGTGTGTGTGTGTGTGTGTGGGTGTGTGTGCGCGATCAGTTAGATTTAATAAAATAAAGATATAAAGAATGCGTTAGAGTGTTACAAAAACAAGCATTACATGTTAATTATTTTGTGAAATATATTTTTATATTTTATTCCTTTATATAGTTAATATTATTCTGTTTTTCTGCAGGTGTGTGATGTGACGAAGTGTAAATCCTTATGTTCCTTATGTTTATGCTGCTGTTTGCGCATGTAAAGGTAATTTAATTTGACATTTGAATCTTACGGTTAATGGTCGACTAATGAGCTTTGGTTGTGAGTCAGGAAAATAATCTAAATTATTAGATGCTCTCATTTTATTTCTCCGCCAGGTTTGCTGCACGTAAGTTCACGCTAACTCAAAAACATGTGTACACGAGCTGAGACCTGACGTGGGATTTGATCGTAGTTTTCTGTCGCACGTTCGTTTCATAAATGATGCTCAATAAATGCACTGTATCTTAATGTCTGTTAAGAACAAAGCTAAACCAGATAAAAAACTGCTCAAAGGTTGTAGATCAGCCTCTTGAGAAGTTACAGTATATGAACCTGGTTTGGTGTTGATGAAGAGTTACTTACATAATAAATGGGAAAGGCTGGAAAACGCTGTCTTATAGAACCATGTAAATATCGGCCACATGTACCATGGTATTCTTTGATGTACCGTGGCGTGCCATTGAAATACCATGAATATGCTCATTCAGTACAAAGGTGTCTAGCAAAATAACATGGATTTGCCTTGGCATCTGCAACATACTGTACGTTTCTAACAGAGAAATAGTGAAGAACAAGAATAGGATCATTATCTCTCCATTGCTAGTAACCCTGAGTGTCCAGGAAGCATGTTTGTAATGTGCAGGAGAGATTCAGAGCTGTTTGTATCTGTAAGTTATTTATGATAATGTTTTTTTCTCGTTCTCTTTGGTCTGAGAGAGTCTGCCTCACTGTGAGGGTGTCACCATTGATTTTATTTTTCTTGCTTTTAATGGGTAAATAAATTCTTCAAAGTCGGCCGTTGCCCAGAGCAAACTTCAGCGGCCCGCTTTTCAAAGTTGTTCCGCGCGTTTAAAGTTTCCGCGCTGCAGTTTCTTCACGGGAGGAGACGAGGAAAGACAAACCTCAGATCTGAGAGGAACGACTTTGCAAAGGTAGAAAAGAAAACTTCACGTAGGTACAGACGTCCCTGTGGCCGCTCTGACTTTAATAAATCGATAGCCGCCCTGAGCCTGTAAGTACGGCTTTGTTCAACAGAGAGAGAAGCGGCTTTGCAGGGGCTCTTCATCCGAACGTTTGAGGAACAAGAGAGCATGCATTTCTAGACATCTGCACACACAGGGCGTCTGAATGCATCACAACTAGCACTGTTACAAACACAGAGACATAACGATGAATAACATGTTTATTTCATTGAATGCAATGGTGCAGTATAACTATTACTAGTGCTCTTGTGATTATTTTGTCTTTATCAGATGAGTAGGTGATGCTTAACATGTCCAAATACGTTTTTATTATCAATGTCAAGATTTTAGGTATTTGAAGAAACTTTATTTTGATGTGTCTATTACACATGTTCCATCCACCAATATGATGCATAATTACAAGTAATGAACACTAAACCTAATCGTAGACCTATAGTAAGCATGTGTTAAATAATATTAATAGATAATTCTCAATACTTATTTGTGCAATTACACTGCAACAAGGACACATTAACAAAGTGTGACCAAATGTACCGATTTGTAAATGGGAAAGTGTATATGTTAGGTTTATGTACTGTAAACCACCTTTTGCCTTCATTAGTCCTGCAGTGACAAACTGACATAATTTTTGTAATATAATTGTCATTGTACTGTAATTCTTTTAGTATAATTATTGCAATTCTTGTATTGTAATTCCTGTAGTATAATTCTTGTAATTCTTGTAGTATAATTATTGCTATTCTTGTAATATAATTATTAAAAATTCTTGTAATTCTTGAAGTGTAATTATTGTAGTGTAATTCTTGTAGTTATTGTAGTGTAATTCTTGTAGTATAATTCTTGTAGTGTAATTCTTGTAGTATAATTCTTGTAGTATAATTCTTGTAGTGTAATTCTTGTAGTATAATTCTTGTAGTGTAATTCTTGTAGTATAATTATTGTAGTATAATTCTTGTAGTATAATTCTTGTAGTGTAATTCTTGTAGTGTAATTCTTGTAATGTAATTCTTGTAGTATAATTCTTGTAGTGTAATTCCTGTAGTATAATTCCTGTAGTATAATCCTTGTAGTGTAATTCCTGTAGTATAATTCTTGTAGTATAATTCATGTAGTATAATTCTTGTAGTGTAATTCTTGAAGTGTAATTCTTGTAGTGTAATTCTTGTAGTATAATTCTTGTAATTCTTGTAGTGTAATTCCTGTAGTATAATTCTTGTAGTATAATTCTTGTAGTGTAATTCCTGTAGTATAATTCTTGTAGTGTAATTCCTGTAGTATAATTCTTGTAGTGTAATTCTTGTAGTTCTTGTAGTGTAATTCTTGTAGTTCTTGTAGTGTAATTCTTGTAATTCTTGTAGTGTAATTCTTGTAGTTCTTGTAGTGTAATTCTTGTAGTATAATTCCTGTAGTGTAATTCTTGTAGTGTAATTTTTGTAGTATAATTATTGTGGTATAATTCTTGTAGTTCTTGTAATTCTTGTAGTGTAATTCTTGTAGTATAATTCTTGTAATTCTTGTAGTTCTTGTAATTCTTTTAGTGTAATTCTTGTAGTGTAATTCTTGTAGTATAATTCTTGTAATTCTTGTAGTGTAATTCTTGTAGTATAATTCTTGTAGTATAATTCCTGTAGTGTAATTCTTGTAGTATAATTCTTGTAGTGTAATTTTTGTAGTATAATTATTGTGGTATAATTCTTGTAATTCTTGTAGTTCTTGTAATTCTTGTAGTATAATTCCTGTAGTATAATTCTTGTAGTGTAATTCTTGTAGTATAATTCCTGTAGTATAATTCTTGTAGTATAATTCCTGTAGTATAATTCTTGTAGTTTAATTTTTGTAGTATAATTATTGTGGTATAATTCTTGTAATTCTTGTAGTGTAATTCTTGTAGTATAATTCTTGTAATTCTTGTCATTCTTGTAGTGTAATTCTTGTAGTATAATTCTTGTAATTCTTGTAGTATAATCATTGCAATTATTGTAGTATAATTATTGTGGTATAATTCTTGTAGTTCTTGTAGTGTAATTCTTCTAGTGTAATTTTTGTAGTATAATTATTGTGCTATAATTCTTGTAATTCTTGTAGTTCTTGTAGTGTAATTCTTGTAGTATAATTCTTGTAATTCTTGTAGTTCTTGTAATTCTTGTAGTGTAATTCTTGTAGTATAATTCCTGTAGTGTAATTCTTGTAGTATAATTCCTGTAGTGTAATTCTTGTAGTGTAATTTTTGTAGTATAATTATTGTGGTATAATTCTTGTAATTCTTGTAGTTCTTGTAATTCTTGTAGTGTAATTCTTGTAGTATAATTCCTGTAGTATAATTCTTGTAGTATAATTCTTGTAATTCTTGTAGTGTAATTCCTGTAGTATAATTCTTGTAATTCTTGTAGTATAATCATTGCAATTATTGTAGTATAATTATTGTGGTATAATTCTTGTAATTCTTGTAGTTCTTGTAGTGTAATTCTTGTAGTATAATTCCTGTAGTATAATTCCTGTAGTATAATTCTTGTAGTATAATTCTTGTAGTATAATTCTTGTAGTATAATTCCTGTAGTATAATTCTTGTAGTTTAATTTTTGTAGTATAATTATTGTGGTATAATTCTTGTAATTCTTGTAGTGTAATTCTTGTAGTATAATTCTTGTAATTCTTGTAGTATAATCATTGCAATTATTGTAGTATAATTATTGTGGTATAATTCTTGTAGTTCTTGTAGTGTAATTCTTGTAGTGTAATTTTTGTAGTATAATTATTGTGGTATAATTCTTGTAATTCTTGTAGTTCTTGTAGTGTAATTCTTGTAGTATAATTCTTGTAGTGTAATTCTTGTAGTATAATTCTTGTAGTGTAATTATTGTAGTATAATTCTTGTAATTCTTGTCATTCTTGTAGTGTAATTCTTGTAGTATAATTCTTGTAATTCTTGTAGTATAATCATTGCAATTATTGTAGTATAATTATTGTGGTATAATTCTTGTAGTGTAATTCTTGTAGTATAATTCTTGTAGTGTAATTCTTGTAGTATAATTCTTGTAGTGTAATTATTGTAGTATAATTCTTGTAATTCTTGTCATTCTTGTAGTGTAATTCTTGTAGTATAATTCTTGTAATTCTTGTAGTATAATCATTGCAATTATTGTAGTATAATTATTGTGGTATAGTTCTTGTAGTGTAATTCTTGTAGTGTAATTCTTGTAGTGTAATTTTTGTAGTATAATTATTGTGGTATAATTCTTGTAATTCTTGTAGTTCTTGTAGTGTAATTCTTGTAATTCTTGTAGTATAATCATTGCAATTATTGTAGTATAATTATTGTGGTATAATTCTTGTAGTTCTTGTAGTGTAATTCTTGTAGTGTAATTTTTGTAGTATAATTATTGTGGTATAATTCTTGTAATTCTTGTAGTTCTTGTAGTGTAATTCTTGTAGTATAATTCTTGTAGTGTAATTCTTGTAGTATAATTCCTGTAGTATAATTCCTGTAGTATAATTCTTGTAGTATAAATCCTGTAGTATAATTCTTGTAGTGTAATTTTTGTAGTATAATTATTGTGGTATAATTCTTGTAATTCTTGTAGTTCTTGTAATTCTTGTAGTGTAATTCTTGTAGTGTAATTCCTGCAGTATAATTCTTGTAATTCTTGTAATATAATTATTAAAAATTCTTGTAATTCTTGGTGTAATTATTGTAGTGTAATTCTTGTAGTTCTTGTAGTGTAATTATTGTAGTATAATTATTGGGGTATAATTCTTGTAGATCTTGTAGTGTAATTCTTGTAGTGTAATTATTGTAGTGTAATTCTTGTAGTGTAATACTTGTAGTGTAATTCTTGTAGTATAATTCCTGTAGTATAATTCCTGTAGTATAATTCTTGTAGTATAATTATTGTGGTATATTTCTTGTAATTCTTGTAGTGTAATTCTTGTAGTTCTTGTAGTGTAATTCTTGTAGTGTAATTCTTGTAGTGTAATTATTGTAGTATAATTCCTGTAGTATAATTCCTGTAGTGTAATTCCTGTAGTGTAATTCCTGTAGTATAATTCCTGTAGTGTAATTTTTGTAGTATAATTATTGTGGTATAATTCTTGTAATTCTTGTAGTTCTTGTAATTCTTGTAGTGTAATTCTTGTAGTGTAATTCCTGCAGTATAATTCTTGTAATTCTTGTAATATAATTATTAAAAATTCTTGTAATTCTTGGTGTAATTATTGTAGTGTAATTCTTGTAGTTCTTGTAATTCTTGTAGTGTAATTCTTGTAGTGTAATTCCTGCAGTATAATTCTTGTAATTCTTGTAATATAATTATTAAAAATTCTTGTAATTCTTGGTGTAATTATTGTAGTGTAATTCTTGTAGTTCTTGTAGTGTAATTATTGTAGTATAATTCTTGTAATTCCTGTAGTATAATTCTTGTAATTCCTGTAGTAAAATTCTTGTAATTCCTGTAGTATAATTCTTGTAATTCTTGTAGTGTAATTATTGTAGTATAATTCTTGTAATGTAATTCTTGTAGTATAATTCTTGTAATTCCTGTAGTATAATTATTGTAATTCTTGTAGTATTATTATTATAATTCTCGTAGTATAATTATTGCACTTTTTTAATTTCTTTATTTATAAGGACAACACACATTAATCAACATTTCTGTAAATGTGCCACTGTTAGTCAGCTGACTAATTCTTGTAGTGTAATTATTGCATTTCTTGAAGTATAATTATTGTAGTATATTATACTTTTATTGTATTATTGTAATATATTTAACAATAAGAATTAGCAACTACTGTATTCTTTCGTAGTAACAACTTTTCTTGTAACTATTTAAAACATTTTACATTTTACATGGACTATACAGCATGCTGCAGTGCAGGACCTCTTCTGAAAAGTTTCGGAATGTCTGAAACTCATTTTATTAATAATAATAATAATAATAATAATAATAATAATATAACATTACCTCACATGCAGATTCCTAAAACACCGGCCTCTGAACGACACACTATCAGCTGACGTGTGTTACTGCAGCGCACACGCACCTGTCTGCCCTCGACGTGTGTTAAACACACTCATGCGCCGTTATATTTAGCATCTCCTGCGTCCTCCCAGTTCAATTATGACTTTATCTCTTCCTTTCCACACTTGTGCTCTCCTCGTCTCTTCCCCTGGTGTGTGAGGGTGTGAAGAGCGTGAGAAGAGACAAGCGCTTCGGCAGGTCGGCTCCCGTACAGTGACTGCAGTCTCTTCACACCTGCTCTTCATTCTCTCCGTGTGCCAGTTTACCACACACACACACACACACGTGTGCTTTGAGGTAGTCCTGTTCATGGCACATCCAAGTCTAAGTCAGGCACGCGAGAGGACAACTATATATTGACTCATGTTATGAAATGAAATACTACCTTATTAATCACTGAATACTGCACACTACATACCAAGATGACTATAATATCCAAAAAATACTTCTTCTACACTACAAGGTTGAATTTATTTGATCAGAAATACAGTAAAAACAGTAATAATGTGAAATGCATATATATATTGTAAAATCCTTGAATAAAAGTATTCATTCCTTTACACTAAAAGTCCAAAGATAAAGATGCCCGGATGGCATTCCATTCGAATTAGTTTGGATGCATTTCTAAGTAGATCCTAAAGCTTACATGCAAACACAAACAGAACGCAACAAAGGGCTCTGCGGTATCAAGACACAATTTCATGATGTGATGTTGTACTACACGTTTGCAGTCGTGTGTTAATTGTGAGTCAGGCAGTGGACACACACACACACACACACACACACACACACACAGATGAGATAAGCGTGCTCTGTGACAGTAGAGAGACTCAAGACCCGTCACGCGGCTCTGAGCTGATGTGTCGCACCGCAGGTCATCCTGGAGAAACCTCTCCCGCTGTGTGACCATGTGTACAACTGACCCGCTCAACTCCATGAGTGCAACAAACCCCTTACTCCATGAGAAAGTCCTCACAGTTCAACATCAGATGCTTCGGATGTAGATTTCTATAATGAGTTATCAATCAGCACTAGTACTAGTGCTCATAGTGATGTGATGGAGAGAAAAAAACTTAACTTTTGCTGCCAAAACAGCCCTGACCCGTGGAGGCGTGGACTCCACTAGACCCCTGAAGGTGTGCTGTGCTATCTGGCAGTACAGTCCAGTTCTGATGCTCACGTGCCACTGTTGGTGCTTTTGGCGGTGGACAGGGGTCAGCATGGGCACCCTGACTGGTCAGCGGCTATGCAGCCCCATACACAACAAACTGAGATGCACTGTGTGTTCTGACACCTTTCTATCAGAACCAGCATTAACATCTGGAGCAGTTTGAGCTCCAGTAGGTCGTCTGTTTGATCGGACCACACGGGCCAGCCTTTGCTCCCCATGTGCATCAATGAGCCTTGGCCGCCCATGACCCTGTCTCCGGTTCTCCACTGTTCCTTCCTTGGAGCACTTTTGATAGATCCTGACCACTGCAGACCGGGAACACCCCACAAGAGCTGCAGTTTTGGAGATGCTCTGACCCAGTCGTCTAGCCATCACAATTTGGCCCTTGTCAAACTCGCTCAAATCCTTACGCTTGCCCATTTTTCCTGCTTCTAACACATCAACTTTGAGGACAAAATGTTCACTTGCTGCCTAATATATCCCACCCACTAACAGGAGCCGTGAGGAAGAGATCATCAGCGTTATTCACTTCACCGGTCATAATGTTATGCCTGATGTATATGTATGTATGTATGCATGCAAGTATATTCTTTTGAACTAACTGGCCTGCCGAAATTATTCTTCAAGTTGAGCTCAGTACAAACAGCACCATCAGTCCTATTACCTCAACCATCATGCATCTCTTCACTGTCCTATAAATAACACTCAAGCCCACAGATAAAACATGCACAAATTCATAAAATGCTGGCGTTGGATATGCGTGATTACAGTGAGTGCGGCCCACCTACAGACTCCAGAACAAGCCAACCAGCGCAAATGTGTGCGTTTGCAGGGATGCTGGTCTCTCCTTTGACCCGCTGAATAATGCATGATCTTCAGTACCTGTACGAGAGCTTGTGTGTTTGAGCGTCCGGCGGGACGATCCTGCAGATGGGCCGGGGCAGAGCGAGGCAGAGGGGAGCCGCGGGGATATTGGCGGATATAAGGTGAGCAGCTGTGCACATGAAAGATGGACCGAGAACCCTGGAGAGAGAGAGAGAGAGACGTAAGTGCTGGTGTTCCAGCGGTACATGCACTATACTCTTTCAGTGTGTGTGTGAGAATTATCTATTCACACGAGAACATATCTGAGCCTGAAGCGGTTTTCTCTCCGTCTACCTGCATCATAAACACAGACACACTCAAAAGACTCTATGGTGCTGTTCCAGAAACGAGTGAGCGCCCTACCTAGACAGCATCATGAGGCATCACGTGTCGCTCCCTTCGCATGGACAGATTCTGATGACATCCCATAATGCACTGTGAGAAGATCGAAGATTGTGGACGGGTCAAAAGAATTTGATACAATTACGAATAGACTATTAAACCGAATGTGGGATTTTCAAATGTTTATTAGAGTATCATTAGATAATGCAAACATGGAGAAATATAAAAAGACATTAACACAAACAAATAAATAAATAAAAGGGGAAAAGGAATAAATGACAAATTATTAATTTAGTTTATCATTGATTTGATTATTTATTTTTATATTTTATGTATGTGTGAATTTATTTGTATACATTTTTATATACAATATACTCATATATTAATTTATTTATTATTGGTTTGGCCTCGACATATGCTCATGTACAGAGGAATCCGCTGCCGAAGAAAAGCGCTCTAAATCAGTCAGACTAGTGTGTGTGTGTGTGTTTGTGTGTGTGTGTGCTGGTAACCAAACAGTTAATGGTCCCTATTGACCTCAATAGTATTTTGTTTCCCATCAACTGTTTGGTTGCCAACATTATTCAAAATATCTTCTTTTGTGTTCTCATTTCAGTTTCCGGATCAATATGTTTTGCGTTGAACGTAACAAATCCTGTCCGTAACCCGTCTCCATTGACCCGCTGTGACGCTGCGCTCACGTCCTCCTGAGAACTGAGTTTGGGAATGTCACGTTTCTTTCTTTCTTTCTCTCCAACAAACACACACAGATTTGAGCAGCACTGCCACAGAATGAAGAGCATTTGCGTAACAGATGCTTCACGTCCTGCTGCCTCAGGGAATGATGGGAAATGTAGTTGTCACACATCATCACAGTTACGGCTGAATTAGGACCTGCATCAGTCAGTCTCCCCAATCCAACAATAAAACCCTGAGTTTCACTGGTAATTATACTGTGGTGTGAACATTGGCACTAATATGATCATTCTGAGCCAAAAATACCACCGAGAAATAACTGGTTGATAACGACATTATTTTCAGCTCCAAACCTGACCGAATGAAACTAATGATGTTCCAGGACAAAAAGCTCAAAAGTTTGGGCTCGGTAAGATTGTTTTAATGTTTCTGAAAGAGTCTCTTCTGTGTTTATCTGATCATAACTACAGTAAATCAGTGAGATATGACTCCAGTGTACAGCAGCTGTTCTCTATGTGAATATATAGTAAAGTGTCATTTATTCCTGTGATCAAAGCATCATTACTCCAGTCTTCAGTGTCACATGACCCTTCACAAATCATTCAATATGAGGATTTATGATTATTATCAGTGTTAGAAACAACATTTATTTGAAATAGAATCTTTTGTAACATTATAAACGTCACTTTTGATCAATTTAATGCATCCTTGATGAACAAAAGCATTGATTTCTTAAATAAAACGGTAGTGTACTTGATCTTATGTGGCTTGACCTGTTGTGTGTGTTCTTCAGCACACACACACACACACACCGCTCAGAACAACAGAATAAGTGACAGCATGTCAACATCCGTCTCTCTCTCTCTCTCTCTCTCTCTCTCTGTGTCTGTGTCAGGACGGGGGAGCGAGGCGACCTGTGTAACACCTTGTCCAGGACAGATGGAGTGAGCGCTCAGATCTGCCAGAACAATCTGCTGAGAGCAGGTGTGAGATAATCATCTCCTGCACAGCGCGTGCCAACGTTACCTGGGCGGAAACTAATGTCTTCATTTAGTGCTGAAACACACACACACACACATACACTGGAAGAGCAGTGGTTCCATCACTCTGAACAGGAACACTGCACACACACACACACACACACTGGAAGAGCAGTGGTTCCATCACTCTGAACAGGAACACTGCACACACACACACACACACACTGGAAGAGCAGTGGTTCCATCACTCTGAACGGGAACACTGCACACACACACACACACTGGAAGAGCAGCGGTTCCATCACTCTGAACGGGAACACTGCACACACACACACACACACACACACTGGAAGAGCAGCGGTTCCATCACTCTGAACGGGAACACTGCACACACACACACACACACACACACACACACTGGAAGAGCAGTGGTTCCATCACTCTGAACAGGAACACTGCACACACACACACACACACACACACACACTGGAAGAGCAGTGGTTTCATTACTCTGAACGGGAACACTGCACACACACACACACACACACACTGGAAGAGCAGCGGTTCCATCACTCTGAACAGGAACACTGCACACACACACACACTGGAAGAGCAGTGGTTCCATCACTCTGAAAGGGGAACACTGCACACACACACACTGGAAGAGCAGCGGTTCCATCACTCTGAACAGGAACACTGCACACACACACACACACACATACACTGGAAGAGCAGAGGTTCCATCACTCTGAACGGGAACACTGCACACACACACACACACACACACTGGAAGAGCAGCGGTTCCATCACTCTGAACAGGAACACTGCACACACACACACACTGGAAGAGCAGTGGTTCCATCACTCTGAACGGGAACACTGCACACACACACACACACACACACACACACAGGAAGAGCAGCGGTTCCATCACTTTGAACAGGAACACTGCACACACACACACACTGGAAGAGCAGTGGTTCCATCACTCTGAAAGGGGAACACTGCACACACACACACACTGGAAGAGCAGCGGTTCCATCACTCTGAACGGGAACACTGCACACACACACACACACACACACATACACTGGAAGAGCAGCGGTTCCATCACTCTGAACGGGAACACTGCACACACACACACACACACACACACACGTGGCCACGCTAACGTCATGATGTGCTAATTTAGCTTACAAATACAGACTGTAGCACACACAAATATTGGATAAAATACTTTCTTAATAGATGCAACTCTTATTATTAAATTAAGTAAGAATATTTGTAATTCTAATTTCTCTCACTTTGTCTCATTTGGAGGTTGTTTCCTGTTTGACATTCAGTTATTGTTTTCTCTGTTTTCCGAGTGTATTTTTCAATAATAATCAAATCACTGATATAAAGTGCAAACTATAAATGTAGCTTCTTCAGCTCAAATCAACACATGAGTGTGAAGGACGCAAAGAAAACTATTTAAAATATGTAAAAAGTAAAAATCATAAATTGTAATAAAGCTGTTTTTTTTTTAACAAAATTGGTCAAACTAAAATTAAAAACTAAACTAAAAAAATAACTGCCAATTCATAATAATAAAGGGTACCCATTATGCAAAATTCACTTTTATAAGGTGTTTGAGCACAGATGTGTGTACATAACCAGCCTATAATGGTCAAAATCCACCCAATACTTTTGTTTTAATCCCATCAATCATTATCAATCTCTCATATTTCCCTCGACTCCTGCGTAAGAGTAGGGAAGCCCCGCCCATGCCTGTTGATGATTGGCCCTTTAGCAGAGACACGCCCCCTGAGTGAGAAGCACAGAGACGCTCTGTATCTCTGTTACTCGCTGTATCAGCGCTCGAGTATCACAGTGTGTGCACCACAAACATCACTAATGTTCTGTTGATGAACCCGCGAACACACAAGTCTCTCAGACTCCGGCATCAGAGCCTCTGAGGACACCGAGGGTGAAGTTCATCTATGAAGGAAATGTGCCGAAGAATGGCGGGAAAATGTTATATATTTGAGCATATCATTTCACGCACGACTGCTTCGCCACCGAGGGTCAGTAACGCTGGATTAGAGAGGGTAGTTTCTGAGGGACGGGTCGAGCTCTAAATTCACATCACAACTAGTGAGGATGGCACCTTATATCCTGTGAATGCTTGCAGATGTCCTTCTGAATGAGCTGAATGCTGTACGGCTAATATGGCTAAAGTTAGCATCGTCTCTGACTGTATTCACAGAGACTAGAGCTGTCGTTAGTTTTATCCTGAAAACACTCACCGTCTGCGTGATTCATAAACACACATTTATTATGCATTGTATAGTCGGGTGACGGACGTGTTGCGCTCCCACACAAGCACCGATACAACAATTTATAGATTAACATGACGGCACATGCTAGTCGATGAGTTGAATCAGCGTAACTCCACAACAACTAGCGTTACATGAATGATCCACTAAGCATTCAGTGTAAAAGTGTCGAGCTCTTCCTAAATCTCTCGTCTGTGTCGACTCCGGCTCAAACATGTGCGGCTGCTCCACAACTGCTTATTTCTGACATTTTGGCTGCGTGAGATTGGCCTGTTTTGTTGTTGACAGAATATCCGAAGCTTGTGTAAAGGCTCCGCCCTCTTCTGGAAAGGGGGCGGGGAGCAGCAGCTCATTTGCATTTAAAGGGACACACACAAAAACGTGTTTTTGCTCACATCAATTTGTCTGATCTTTGAAGCGATCGCGGGCAGCGGCGCAAAGTTGATTCTGCACTCATTTGATCTAATAATTGATGTTTTAAAAATGTTGTAGATTTAAGTAGCAAATAAGAGAACACTTGTTCAAATAAGAGTATAAGGGTTATGTCAATGATATTATCAAATGACTTAAATTATGATATTGCCCAGGTGGTTGCTGGGTTTCTTATCTCTATCAGCTTGAAGCGTGATTGTTACTGAGCGCTCACAGTGTGTGTTTCTAGAGCTGAACCATTCGGCAAAGCACACAGATATTAAAACATGCGTCTCATTCGGAGCAGCAGCGGTGCACGCGTCTGCTTTAGGGGTCGACCGATACGTGTTTTCAGGGCCGATACCGATTATTATAGATCAAGTAGACATAACCGATATTTTGAAAAATGAAAATTTACGTCAAAATGAAGAACAACAAGGGGTCTGACAAAAACGTTCTTTAAATGGTTTTAAACATATCTTTAATTCTGAGAACTGTTTAATATTAATAATATTTCTGTCATCATTTACTCTCACCAGCAACTGCTTACCCATATTCTTCAAAATATGTTCAGCACAAGAAAGGAATGAATTCAACCCAACATTAGAGCGAGTGAATAATGACAGAATTTGTGGGTGAACTATGCCTTTAAGGACAAGCGGCAGCATCTTTCACTTTAAGACTTGCACGCATGTAGAGACGCATCCGATTTCCCTTCAAATGTTTAATTTCACTGTAGACGTAACCAACTGTGTTCATGTAAACCTTGTGTGTATTTGACAGTGTTAGCACAATCAGACTCGAAACATAACTTCAGTAACCGCGTCGTCCGGTATGTTGAGACGGAGGCAGCAGAACTGAACTGATAGAATGCAGTGTAGCGCGATACTACGATATTTCTTCAGGATCAGAGACACTTTAATTGTTTTGCAACTTCAGCAGCATCTGCTGCTGCTTTACCTTTGAGAGACAACTGATGCTTGATCACAGCTCCAGATAGCAAGTGCTTTCGGTGTGTGTGTTGATTGGCTGGACTCGTGACTCTCAACAAATCAGATGTGCGGTGGGCGGGCATTGGTCTGTGCCACACAGTGGGGAGTTCCGACAGATCCTCATCAGAGCCACATAGCGCATTTCAAAATGAAATTATTTTATCGGCAAATCGGTTTTGAAAATGACCAATAACGATAACCATAAAAATGCTTAATATCGGCGTCGATTAGCTGCCAGGCCGATAATCGGTCGACCCCTAGTCTGCTTTGTTTGGGGGGTGTTGTGTCCCATCCCGTCCTGTCTATGTTCGTCCGTATGTGCGGGTACATGCATGCATATTGCTGTTATTCCATGTATGTCACATGTGCAGCAGCGTAGCACATCTATTACAACACTGCCATATCCACTGGTCCTGACTGTAGTAGTTCCTCTCGTTTCTGCACACTCGGATCGCTCTGAAAGAAAGCCCTGAACACACACTGATCCGCTCTCCGTCCGAATCTGACACGCACTATGGGATGGAATATGCTGATTTTTTTGGAATCTAAACTGATTTTACAGGAAATGTGCAGGAGATTCTGTGGACATCAGCAGAATTCACATCCTTGATTAATATTAATATTTATTTAATTTTATTTTTCAGTCAGCATCAGAAGTTTTGATTGTTGCCAATGAAGACTAATATAAACTAATACTAATATAAATAAATCAACATGTAGAACCACTTGTAAAAGTAATAATAAAAAATTATATAATTAATTAAAATAATTAATTATAAATATTAAATATATGTATAAAAAAAATCTGATCAAACTTCAGACGAGTCGAACAACTGAACTAAAGAACTTTTAATAGATACCAAATTCATCCAGATGATAAAATCTGCCTGGAAACAGCAATATTAAATATTCCAAATATTCATACATATATTAAATAATCATTATGGCAAGATGACTGGCCTGTCATTTTTAATTATTTGACATAATTCACATGGGGTTATTATTTGAGTTTTATCAACAACAGTTGATTGCACATGACAAGAAAGTCACAACTCTGATGTCTGATCTTCACACACACTCTCACACACACACACACACTCACACTCACACATCATTCAACTTAATTCATAAACACATGATTAAAGCAGACTCGGCTAAAGGAAAGCGCGAACATGAGACGAGATGTAGCGCCGGTCTCTTTGTCTTGTGTGTGATTGAGATAAATCAGGTGGAGGAGATTTTTCTAGGCCGTCTCCACGTGGCCTGTTGCTGTGTGGCGGCTTTGAAAAATCTCAATGTATAAATGTTTTGCCTTGCTCAGAGTTATTAAGCCATGAATCAGAGCTGTATTTTACAAGCCTGACCCTGCGTTTCCTGCTGTAATAGAGCGGCAAACACACTCCAGATGTTACGCACATCACTGATACCGGCGGATACCTGAGCAGATTAAACTGATCTGCTGGATTACTGCCACACGTGTGTGTGTGTGTGTGTGAGAGAGATTGTGAGTGTGTGGTGTGTGTGTGTGCAAGTTTAGTTCAGTCTACAAAAAGGCAGGATCCAGAAACATGCACCTGAGCTGAACGTTTACCTGATTTCTCCTGAAGAGTGTGTGTGTGCAGTATTAATGAGTGCAGAGACAGCTGACGCATCAGTCGAGCTCTCATTACCTCCCTAAGAACACGCTCCGGACTAAACACACACACTAATAATGCTCACATCTGTGTGGACAAATTGTCTCCTCGAGCTTGTACACACCCTCACACACACACACACACACACACACACACACACACACACACACACACACACACACACACACCCTCTCTCTCTCTCTCTGTTCCTCACACACACACACACCCACACACACCCACACACACACCTCATCAAGGCTCAGATTCGGCCAACTAATCAGCTCATGCACTATTTATGATCCTAAACAAGGAGGGCGACAGAGAGAGAGATGCAGCGAATAAAACAACACGTCAATCACAGATCTGCTCGCTTACAGTGGGACGCTTTTCTGTTTGCTCACCATGTACAAAGAAAACATATCACACTCACACACAGTCTTTAGTTGTTTCTTTTTGGGGTTTGAACGCAAATCAAAGAGAATTTCAGAGTTGGAGAAAAGGAGTGTAAGCGTACAGTTATAGCAGCATAAACAGGCTGACAGCGGGAGCCGCGGCTGCGAGTTTCTAACGGGGAAACTTCATGCACAGAAGGTGCAAACTAGCAGAAGGTGAAAGCGAGTCGATGTCGGTTTCTTTTGAAACGGCAGAAGTGCAGGATTCCCTCGGCCTGCCAGAGTCTTTCATTACCA
>CM077205.1:40924802-40927302 GCA_039654625.1 Rhinogobio ventralis | reverse complement strand
GACTCGTCCATGGATTGGCAGACAGAGAAGCGTGATTGGTCACTCCAGAGAACACGTCTCACTGCTCTAGAGTCCAGTGGCGGCGTGCTTTACCCCACTGCATCCCACGCTTGCATTGCTCTTGGTGATGTAAGGCTTGGATGAGCTGCTCGGCCATGGAAACCCATTCCATGAAGCTCTCTACACACTGTTCTTGAGCTCATCTGAAGGCCACAGAAGTTTGTGGCCTTAGAGATATCTTAGAGAGACTGAATCCTTGATCAAAGCGTTTCAGACACTGAGAGAAAAGAGCTGATGCTGCAGTGGATATTATGAGAGAATTAAAGTGTTTTTGACCTTGCATGAATGTAAACCTGTAGGAGACGCCAGAACAACATTAGCAAAATAGGGGCACTTGAAGGAGTGATGAAGATTTAGATGTTCATGGGGTTTAGCTCTCAAACTAAAAAGTTACAGAACTCTTTAAATAGTTAAATATAGGACTAGTACACACATCTGCAAACATTAATACAGGAATATGAGCAGAGATTTTATGGAACAGCCGGTGATCCAGTAGTGTGTGTGTGTGTGTGTGATAACACAGGTGTGGTGGGTCGAATGGATTACTGTTAAACCTACATAAAGCTTCTTACATGCTGGATCAACCTCTTCATTCAAGTGCCTCAGATACTGAACAGATGTGTGCAGGTAGATTTTGTGTGTGTGTGTGTGTGTGAGTGTGCTGAGCTAAAGTGTCATTAACCTTTAGATAGGCGGGTCACTGAAGGTCCGCTCAGGAAACACAGCTGCTGGTTTGATTTATTTATTTATTTCTCGATGAGGAGCGTTAGTTCATATCATCTGAACACACTGGAAATCAAATGTGGATTCATAGTTAGATTCTAAGTAAATTAAATCTCATTCTAATTCAGAATCTGATGCATATTTTATTTTTTACTCTGATTTTGATTTTGATTTTTTGATTTTGCATATTCCAGTTGTGTTTCTAATTTGGATTCACATTCCGGTTTTAATTTGTGCTTTTATTACTTCATCTTTGGATCAGGTTGAGTGTAATAATCCAATAAAAAAAAAATATATAGATAATAAAGTGCAGAAATGCAAAGTGTGTTTCCTGTAGTGAATGCATCATCACTCACAGGGTTTTAATTCATATAATGTGATATCTTATCAAATAGCTCAATTCTCACTTGCTTTATTTTATGTGGATAAACTACAAAAAAGAGATTTATCAAATGAGAATTTTCAACTTCTGTCCACAAAAACAAACTGTAAAGCAAGTATCCAGTGTTTTAGGACAGTGAGCATATTCTTGTTTAGACATAAACCCTAACACAAAAACAAAGATCACAAAATCAGTGTAAACCAGCGTAAGGTGTTTCATCTGGTTTAGCAGGTCAGTGTCCGAAACACACCAGAGCAGACCGGCCTCAGAGCGTCTCCTCACATCCGTCCTGCAGTCGCTCGCAGGAATACACCTGCATGCTGAACATGAAGCCCAGATAAATGAATAAAAAGCTACAAGAACCTCCGAGATAATTGAAATAGAGAGAGAGAGAGAGAGAGAGAGAGAGAGAGTGAGTGTGGAGGTGGCAGGTATGATTAAAACCGCTGTGATTTATGGGAAGGTGGACTGGAGTCGTCAGGCTTCACGCTCTGATGCCCTGCACACATAAACTCATCTCACACACACACACACACCTCTGTCTCTCCCAGTCATTTTCATATGTTTACACTGAGCACTTCTACATTCAGACCTCAGCATAATGAAACACAATCTAACAATGTGCGGCATCCCACAATACACCTCTCTCTGTGCCATACACACACATGCTATAATGGGATGGATGGAACTGGCATAATATAATGATATATAATATATGACAATTGCATATGATGATATAGAAATGTCCCTGAAACTCAAATCCAGGCACAAATATTGTTCCTAAGGGATTTGCATTTTTGCTTTAAAAGCGAGAGATGCAGGTCAGTGGAACGAAATAAAACACTTTTTTAACGTCTTTTGAGCGCTGTGCTTTTAAGAGACGCGACAGTCAAACACGTCCGGCTAGCTCACAGAAAACCATGGAAAGCAGCGCCGCGGAGAGGGAAACGACTTCATGTTCAACAAATTCCTTCGAAACAGAGAATGTTTTTCAGGCGATGCCGACCCTGAATCAACACACAACTGCCAAATCTGCTATATACTGTAATTATTGTGATCACAACTTGTAATAATTGCTTTAACGAGCTCATATGGACATCAGTTGGACACGGTCACCTCTCATAACAGATCTCTCTAAACTGTAATGTAGACACACACATTTTCTGTAAAGCTGTTGTGAAAAGTACAAATAAAGGTGAGAATACTACAGTATAAATCTGCTCACAAAGGCAGTCTTGCGGATGGATCAGATGAGTCCTGTCCTCCGAACTATGAACAAGCAGCTTGAGATGAACACACTCCAGATCAAACTCTGCGGAGTCTGTCGGATTCACC
>CM077205.1:40909802-40917302 GCA_039654625.1 Rhinogobio ventralis | reverse complement strand
AGGTGTGAACTAATATGAAAACCCTGAATTATTAATTTAATGTGCGTTGTAGCAGGTGATGTTAAATCTGTACAGCAAACAAGCGCTTCCTGTGATTACCCAGCATGCCCGGCAGGTCGCTGCTCATCTGACGCCCGGCCTGGAGGTGTATAGTGAGTCTTATAGAGTCAGGTTCTGCCGTTCTCAGGATGACTCGGGTCAGTCAGCGCCTACAGGCAGACGACAGCGTTTGACCGCAGAGATGCTCAAACATAGCCATGCATGACGAACTCAACATACAAAGATTTCATTATATGGACCTTTTCAGAGACTCTGATGACACGGATCCAAAGTTATTAACAATTGTACATTTAGCAAAGTTTTAGATTTTCATTTGGTTACATTTTAATTCAAGGTGTCTTTGTTAAAAAAAAAAAAAATCTGTTAAATGTACCGTAAAAAGGTGCAGAGTGTCATTCACACAAACACTAAACACCAACATGGTAACACACACGACATTTCAAAAATGCAATAAACACTAATTTAACAACATTAGATGTAACAAAACCCTAGTGTACATAACTGATTAGAAAAAAAAACTAAGAAACGGTTACTTCAACAAAACTCCATCAAATGTGAAGTGTTACGCAGGGAATGTCAATTTATGGTTTTTCACTGTAAATTACACGACTCTTTTTCACTTCCAAAAACTGTAAATGGAACAATATTTTACTGTAAAATTACATTAACTGTAAGGTTAGATCTATTACAGTTATTCACAGTTTCATTTTTACAGTGTATATATTTGAGTACAGAGTAATATTAATTAACATTACTATAAAATTAGGGCTAGGGTAAGTACTAGGGATGGCTGAGTATTAACAAATTTCACGATTCGATCCGATTCTGATTCAATATTGATTATTTTAGATATATCAGGTACAGTACATGACATCTTTCTCTCTTCATAATCAAGCGTTCAATAGTTTTTCTTCTTTTGTAAAGTCATAGAAACGCTGTTGTCCTATTGGAGAAATTGGAAACGAAAAGTTACATTTGTTGTATTTTCCGTTCACCACTTTAGAAGATCTGAAAAAGGACCATTATATGGCATTTGTAGCTGCCATGAGGAAATGTATTGTGAAAAGTATTATACAGATGAAGAAAGCCTGTCCTGTGCCAGCTGAGCAACAGCCATTGAGATCAAAAAAGACACTGTCAATGAAGAGGGCAAACACATTTCTTCTGGAGAAAGACGCTTACTGAAGCACACTGGCACAAGCACTCGTGAGAAAGTGATGCTAACGTCAATGTAAACGCCGCTAGGAGACTCGCGGTGACGATGGGAAGAAACTGCATCGTGTCACTTTTTTATCTGAGTTATCTGATTGGCTGTTTCAAAGCCAATTAAAAAGCCCTAATTACATTTTGGTTGCAGTCCCATCAAAGTCTTATGATTTTATGCCACAATAAGTACCAAAAACACCCATGAGATTCTGAGAGGTGAGACTGGAGCCGGTGGGCACGTCAGGTGAAGATCTGCTCAAACCGAGCGGCTGTGATGATGAAGATCCTTGAGCAGATCCTGTGATTACAGACCCAGCGTCCTCAGGAGAGCCGAGCTCTAACGCTCCTCTGAAGAGGAACTGATCCCGGGTGTTTCCTCTTCTCTCTTCTCAGACCCCTGGGAGAAGATGCTGCACCCTTTACACTCGCTTTAGCCGCGTTTCCACCGCAGGAACGAAGGACTTTGGGCTGGTACCAAGCGGCTCCTCCCCCAGTTTCTCTTGAAGCCAATACGGAAGTGACTTAAACTGCAATTCACCGACTGGCCTCTAGAGACAGGCTCCAGACTTTAGTTGGAACGCCTCATTTACTTGTGCTAAAAATGTGCATGGCATTTGTTTCACAAAAAGATAAATCATACCAGAGATTTTGCACATTTAATATAAAAAGTACAACCTATGCAATACCACAGAAAACCAAAGTGACATTTCAGAGAAAAAAAAAAAAAAAAAACTTGGAATAAATGTGCATAAGTGTGCACAGACTCACACACACTGACTGTCTTTAAAGTGTGGTTGTGTATCCAACAGATCCAGCGATCATAAACTATATAATCATATACTCAATAATCCGTAATATAATCCTCAATGGAGGATCATGTTTCTGCATTAGTCATTTCAGTCAGAGAGAGTTTTAAATCTCCCTCAGTCTGTGATTTATCTTTCGTGGCATACGACTTTCTCTGCTTAATATTACAGTATCTGTTTGTTGCCGGGTGATTTGTGTAACAGGAAAATTTGGTAGATGAAGCCTTGATGTGGAGCGCTTATGGCAGGAGTGAATCAGATGCAGATAAAGAGCAGCGGTCGAGGACTGGACGGACATCAGACGTCCAACAAAGCCATTAGCAAACACTTTCCATTTGTTCACATTCTTCACCCATAAATCTGTTCGACATCTGCCTTTCCGTTCAGCCATGAGATCAACAGAAACTATTTGGATTAAAAACCTGAATCAAATTTGCCAATGCTTGAGGACTTGCATCACTACATGATATAGCTACACCTTGGCAACCACCCAGAATACTCCAAAACCTGTATTCAGAATGCAATAAAAACCAATGAGAACAATCTAGCAATGCGCTAAAAAAACAATGATGAAAACATCCTAGCAACTGCATAGCAATGCCCTGGCAATCCCATACCACTGAAAACATCTTAGCAACCGCATAGCAATGCATTAAAAACACTTAAAGAAAACCAGCAACTGCCTAGCAACACCCTAGCAAACAACACAGCAATGCACTACCACTAAACACAACTTTACAGCTGCATAGCAATGCATTAGAAACACTAAAAGCAAGTCAGCAACTGCCTAGCAACACCCTAGCAACCACACAGCAATGCACTACCACTAAACACAACTTTACAGCTGCATAGCAATGCATTAGATACACTAAAAGCAAATCAGCAACTGCCTAGCAACACCCTAGCAACACCCTAGCAAACCACACAGCAATGCACTAACACTAAACACAACTTTACAGCTGCATAGCAATGCATTAGATACACTAAAAGCAAATCAGCAACTGCCTAGCAACACCCTAGCAAACCACACAGCAATGCACTAACACTAACCACAACTTTACAGCTGCATAGCAATGCATTAGATACACTAAAAGCAAATCAGCAACTGCCTAGCAACACCCGAGCAAACCACCCAGCAATGCACTACCAGTAAACACAACTTTACAGCTGCATAGCAATGCATTAGATACACTAAAAGCAAATCAGCAACTGCCTAGCAACACCCTAGCAAACCACACAGCAATGCACTACCACTAAACACAACTTTACAGCTGCATAGCAATGAATTAGATACACTAAGATACACTAAAAGCAAATCAGCAACTGCCTAGCAACACCCTAGCAACCACACAGCAATGCACTAACACTAAACACAACTTTACAGCTGCATAGCAATGCAATAGATACACTAAGATACACTAAAAGCAAATCAGCAACTGCCCAGCAACACCCTAGCAAACCACCCAGCAATGCACTACCAGTAAACACAACTTTACAGCTGCATAGCAATGCATTAGATACACTAAAAGCAAGTCAGCAACTGCCTAGCAACACCCGAGCAAACCACCCAGCAATGCACTACCAGTAAACACAACTTTACAGCTGCATAGCAATGCATTAGATACACTAAAAGCAAATCAGCAACTGCCTAGCAACACCCTAGCAAACCACACAGCAATGCACTACCACTAAACACAACTTTACAGCGGCATAGCAATGCATTAGATACACTAAGATACACTAAAAGCAAATCAGCAACTGCCTAGCAACACCCTACAACCACACAGCAATGCACTAACAATAAAACACAACTTTACAGCTGCATAGCAATGCATTAGATACACTAAAAGCAAATCAGCAAACTGCCTAGCAACACCATAGCAAACCACACAGCTATGCACTAACAATAAACACAACTTTACAGCGGCATAGCAATGCATTAGATACACTAAGATACACTAAAAGCAAATCAGCAACTGCCTAGCAACACCCTACAACCACACAGCAATGCACTACCACTAAACACAACTTTACAGCTGCATAGCAATGCATTAGATACACTAAAAGCAAATCAGCAACTGCCTAGCAACACCCGCGCAAACCACCCAGCAATGCACTACCAGTAAACACAACTTTACAGCTGCATAGCAATGCATTAGATACACTAAAAGCAAATCAGCAACTGCCTAGCAACACCATAGCAAACCACACAGCAATGCACTACCACTAAACACAACTTTACAGCTGCATAGCAATGCATTAGATACACTAAAAGCAAATCAGCAACTGCCTAGCAACACCATAGCAAACCACACAGCAATGCACTACCACTAAACACAACTTTACAGCTGCATAGCAATGCATTAGATACACTAAAAGCAAATCAGCAACTGCCTAGCAACACCCGCGCAAACCACCCAGCAATGCACTACCAGTAAACACAACTTTACAGCTGCATAGCAATGCATTAGATACACTAAAAGCAAATCAGCAACTGCCTAGCAACACCATAGCAAACCACACAGCAATGCACTACCACTAAACACAACTTTACAGCTGCATAGCAATGCATTAGATACACTAAAAGCAAATCAGCAACTGCCTAGCAACACCATAGCAAACCACACAGCAATGCACTACCACTAAACACAACTTTACAGCTGCATAGCAATGCATTAGATACACTAAAAGCAAATCAGCAACTGCCTAGCAACACCCTAGCAAACCACCCAGCAATGCACTAACACTAACCACAACTTTACAGCTGCATAGCAATGCATTAGATACACTAAAAGCAAATCAGCAACTGCCTAGCAACACCCTAGCAACCACACAGCAATGCACTAACAATAAAACACAACTTTACAGCTGCATAGCAATGCATTAGATACACTAAAAGCAAATCAGCAACTGCCTAGCAACACCCTAGCAAACCACACAGCAATGCACTAACACTAACCACAACTTTACAGCTGCATAGCAATGCATTAGATACACTAAAAGCAAATCAGCAACTGCCTAGCAACACCCGCGCAAACCACCCAGCAATGCACTACCAGTAAACACAACTTTACAGCTGCATAGCAATGCATTAGATACACTAAAAGCAAATCAGCAACTGCCTAGCAACACCCTAGCAAACCACACAGCAATGCACTACCACTAAACACAACTTTACAGCTGCATAGCAATGCATTAGATACACTAAGATACACTAAAAGCAAATCAGCAACTGCCTAGCAACACCCTAGCAACCACACAACAATGCACTAACACTAAACACAACTTTACAGCTGCATAGCAATGCAATAGATACACTAAGATACACTAAAAGCAAATCAGCAACTGCCCAGCAACACCCTAGCAAACCACCCAGCAATGCACTACCAGTAAACACAACTTTACAGCTGCATAGCAATGCATTAGATACACTAAAAGCAAATCAGCAACTGCCTAGCAACACCCTAGCAAACCACACAGCAATGCACTACCACTAAACACAACTTTACAGCTGCATAGCAATGCATTAGATACACTAAAAGCAAATCAGCAACTGCCTAGCAACACCATAGCAAACCACCCAGCAATGCACTAACACTAACCACAACTTTATAGCTGCATAGCAATGCATTACATACACTAAAAGCAAATCAGCAACTGCCTAGCAACACCCGAGCAACCACACAGCAATGCACTACCACTAAACACAAATTTACAGCTGCATAGCAATGCATTAGATACACTAAAAGTAAATCAGCAACTGCCTAGCAACACCCTAGCAAACCACACAGCAATGCACTACCACTAAACACAACTTTACAGCTGCATAGCAATGCATTAGATACACTAAAAGCAAATCAGCAACTGCCTAGCAACACCCTAGCAACCACACAGCAATGCACTAACAATAAAACACAACTTTACAGCTGCATAGCAATGCATTAGATACACTAAAAGCAAATCAGCAACTGCCTAGCAACACCCGAGCAACCACACAGCAATGCACTACCACTAAACACAACTTTACAGCTGCATAGCAATGCATTAGATACACTAAAAGCAAATCAGCAACTGCATAGCAACACCCGAGCAACCACACAGCAATGCACTAACACTAACCACAACTTTACAGCTGCATAGCAATGCATTAGAAACACTAAAAGCAAATCAGCAACTGCCTAGCAACACCCGAGCAACCACACAGCAATGCACTACCACTAAACACAACTTTACAGCTGCATAGCAATGCATTAGATACACTAAAAGCAAATCAGCAACTGCCTAGCAACACCCGAGCAACCACACAGCAATGCACTAACACTAAACACAACTTTACAGCTGCATAGCAATGCATTAGAAACACTAAAAGTAAATCAGCAACTGCCTAGCAACACCATAGCAAACCACACAGCAATGCACTAACACTAAACACAACTTTACAGCTTCATAGCAATGCATTAGATACACTAAAAGCAAATCAGCAACTGCCTAGCAACACCCTAGCAAACCACCCAGCAATGCACTACCACTAAACACAACTTTACAGCTGCATAGCAATGCATTAGATACACTAAAAGCAAATCAGCAACTGCCTAGCAACACCCGAGCAACCACACAGCAATGCACTAACACTAACCACAACTTTACAGCTGCATAGCAATGCATTAGAAACACTAAAAGTAAATCAGCAACTGCCTAGCAACACCATAGCAAACCACACAGCAATGCACTAACAGTAAACACAACTTTACAGCTTCATAGCAATGCATTAGATACACTAAAAGCAAATCAGCAACTGCCTAGCAACACCCTAGCAAACCACCCAGCAATGCACTACCACTAAACACAACTTTACAGCTGCATAGCAATGCATTAGATACACTAAAAGCAAATCAGCAACTGCCTAGCAACACCCTAGCAAACCACCCAGCAATGCACTACCACTAAACACAACTTTACAGCTGCATAGCAATGCATTAGATACACTAAAAGCAAATCAGCAACTGCCTAGCAACACCCGAGCAACCACACAGCAATGCACTAACACTAACCACAACTTTACAGCTGCATAGCAATGCATTAGATACACTAAAAGCAAATCAGCAACTGCCTAGCAACACCCTAGCAAACCACCCAGCAATGCACTACCACTAACCACAACTTTACAGCTGCATAGCAATGCATTAGATACACTAAAAGCAAATCAGCAACTGCCTAGCAACACCCGAGCAACCACACAGCAATGCACTAACACTAACCACAACTTTACAGCTGCATAGCAATGCACACAGATCAACGGTCAGAAATAAAAACCATTGCAACTACATGTGCTAAACACAACTAGGGACTGCATAGCAACGCCCTGGCAACCATGACAACTTGATCATTCAAGCTCCAATTATTTTCTTCAAAGACAATATTGTTTTAT
>CM077205.1:40897302-40904802 GCA_039654625.1 Rhinogobio ventralis | reverse complement strand
ATCACGGTACCACGCTTGAGTTCACTGAGCTCCTGAGAGCGACCCATTCTTTCACAAATGTTTGTAGAAGCGTCTGCATGCCTAGTGCTTGATTTATACACCTGTGGCCATGAAGGGATTGAACACCTGAACTCAGGGATTTGGAGGGGCGGCCCAATACTTTTGGCAATATAGTGTATGATGATAACATGACACAAAAAATGGTGGTGTTAGCTCTTAATTTTTTTGCAGTCTACACACGTCTTGGGTAAATTTCAGAGATTGTCTTAACATAACGTGACAGAAGATTTGGAATATAGTGTTGGTCTGTTTTTGTGAACAAATGTTGTTTTTTTGGAGCTTGACATCCCCAGTCCTCAACACATTGAAAAGAGCAACCAAGATATTCTTCAAAAATTCAGCTTTCGTGTTTCATTGAAGAAAGGGATTTGGAACGACACGAGTGAGTAAATGATGACAGAATTTTCATTTTTGAGCGTACTATTGCTGAAACTGAGCTCTGAGCCTTATCTACACACACACCGCCTGCGCGTCACAAAACACTGCTGCCAAAAATCATTGTTCATGTGTTTCTGTGGATAAAAGTCACATGCAAGTAAGAGTGATTTCAACAGGACGGAGCTTTAATTCAGAGTCCCTGAAGGAGAAACGCATGAGATGGGAAATAAATAAATATGATGATAAACAGCTTTGCGTTAGCTCAGGTTTATGAGTACTTATGTAAATGCCCGAATACCTGGATTACCGTTTTTAATCTGCTTATGAAGAGACCACACACACACACACACACACACACTCACTCACTCACTCACTCACTTACACACATTCACAGACACACACATTCACTCACTTACACACACATTCACACACACACACACTCTCTCTCTCTCTCTCTCTCTCTCTCTGTCACACACACACATTCACACACACACACACACACACACACACATTCACACTCACTCACACACACACACTCACACACACACTGACACATACACACACACACACACTCTCTCTCTCTCTCTCTCTGTCACACACACACACACACACATTCACACACACACACTCACTCACACACTCACACACACACTGACACATACACACAAACACACACACTGACACACACACACAGTCACACACACACACACACAAACACACACTCACACTCCCACACACACACACATTGTCTTCTGCTTCTTCTTCTTCTGAGAACATGTTCAGCACAGACACTCAATTTGTTCTAACTTTGAGTTTGTTTATGGACGATCAAATCCCAAAACAAATGTGCGTTTGATTGGTCTCCTCGTGTGAGAGATGTTTCTGACCGTCTCGTTCACAGTCGGACTGAAGAGTTTGTGTTCTTCTGAATCAGCCACCACACACTATTGAATTTCTTTTCTTGATATAATGTGTAATCACTGAGGAAGCCGTGGAGGAGTAAGCGCTGTCCTTCCTCTGAGTTTCTCATTGATTGTCAGTGTTTTCAGGAGGTGTGTGTGAAGGAGCGACTCTCTCTCGTCGATCAATACAGCTGATTAATCACCACTGTCCTCCGTCAATATCATATACAGCACTGACCTGAGACGGGGAACGGCCTCACAGCGTCCGGGACGGCGCGCTTCTACAGAATGGTGTAGAACACGTTTGGACACGACTGTAAATAAAACGGGTCAGATTTCTGTAACAGTATTAATAAACTGAATGTGTTTTAAACGCACAATTACTATCTTTATATATTAATCATAAATGAATGCAATTTGCTTCAATCCCATACATTTTAACAAAATGTACGATATATTGAATTAACTGAATGTTGCTTCTTCCACATTTAGCCACATTTTAACCGTGTTCATTGTTTAAGCAATTAACATATTCTAAGCAATTTGAATAAATCCATTTTGAAAATATGATTATTCAAATAAAATCAAAAAGATGCAATAAGTTAATAATGAGCTTTTGTGTGCAGAAATCTGACCCGTCTCATTTATGCATGACATGAAGTTTGTGGGTTTATGTGTGTAATCCAAATGCATATTAAAGGCCCCATATTGTACACCTTTCTGGAGTTTTATTTTAGGTGTTGATGTCCTTAAGAATATATATTTGTCGTATAAGTACCAAAAACCATTGCAATATATTTTTACAGCTCCTTTCTCAGGAGCTCTGATAAGAACAGGTAAATTTTGGCCGGTCTAATTAATATTCATGAGCCTCTCTTCTGATTGGCCTGTTTTCTGAAACTATGGTAATGCAGGGCTGTCAGTCAGCGGCCATGGGCGGGGCATGATGAATGTCATTTTGCATAATAGGTGACCTTTAATATATGCAATTCAAGTACACACATCTGGAATGTGTAGTTTTGAGTGTGAACTGAACATTTATCATCAGATGATCTTACATGTGTCTGTTTTCAACTGATGCTTCGATGGAACTTGAAAAGTTGTGGAAGCGTTGTGTATGGTGTGTTTATCAGGAGTGTGTGTTTCGTCTCACTACAGCTCTGAAGCATCAACACATCTCATTGATCAGGCAGCGTATGGGATGTTTGCATTGATTGGGAAAGTGCTGGCTCTTATTAGAGGACCGCAGGCCTGTGTTGGGTCCTCTCTGGACTGCATCGATTCACCCGCTGTTCCTCTCCAGCACGGCGGCCCGCAGCCCTGCACCAGCTGAACGGCCTGATAAACGATCGCAGATTTAACAAATCCTGCATCAATATCATATCTGGCGTGGGAGAGCTAGCAGGCGTAAACATTTGGTTTGGACTGAATTAGCGGCTGGTTAATATTCCCTGAAGTGGACCGTGTCAATAGAGATGCAGAAGAAGGACTCTTGAGTTGAGAGGAGACACGTCCTCCTGCAGGAGTAACTAACAGTGGCGTCCACGTCCTTATATGAAAATATGAACTTCACCTGTGACACTGTTGCTCTCAAACACACTTAATTCAGCACATACGCGACATCAAGCCCGTGTTTATTCTCATTTTAGACGAGCGGCTGTACTGACTGAACTGATGAATCTTCTCAAAGATCACACTGTAAAAATTTGCCAGGTATTTACAGGATTAAAGAGTATTATTTTACAACAAATTACTGTAGTCAGAAAATTAATGCATGCTGGGTAATTTTCTTCCGAATTACTGTTAATCAACAGCAAAATGATGCCGACATCACAGTAATTTACTGCTCTTGTTTCACAGTGATTTCACATTAGAAATGATATTGTTTAGTACTGTAATTGATCTGAAGTCACCATGATGGTGATCAGTGTTCCATTTGCTTGGCCTCTTGGACCTTGTATATTCATATTTGAATTTCTGATCAGAAGTTTGACTATGAATATACAAGGTCCAAGAGGCCAAGCAAATGGAACACTGATCACCATCATGGTGACTTCAGATCAATTACAGTACTAAACAATATCATTTCCATTGAAACTCTTTGCAAATAATATTTGAAAAAGCTATGTCTAATATGTAAAAAATGTAAAAAACATTGTGTCACATTCAGTTATGCATATTTTCAATTAAAAATAGCGAAATTACATTAAAAAAGCTGAGTAGTTTCCATCACCGTATGTGACTATGGGTCGTTTAATATCCAACATAAAACAGACACACATCTTCAGCGAACATTAAGCCCCGCCTTCTTTGATCTGATTGGCCATCATTTTGAAAGTGATGAGTGCTGATAGAACACAGAGGCAGATTAAACATGTAACTTTTTAAACGGTCTGCCATCCTAACAATAATCAGAGCGGTGTGTCCCGGCTTGTCCTCCTCAGTGCCTATGGTGGTCCTGGCCGACGTGTAAGTGAGTCCTATTGTTTTAATAATTTACTGTCAGTTCGAGAATAAGGGGACGTTTTTTGGCTGTTCATTTACACGACAACAGTGTTTTGGGGGCCTGAAAATGCAAACTTTTTAACAAGTGCAAATTATTGAAAACGATACCGCTATCGTCTCTGTGTAAACTACAAAAACATGAATCTGTGAAGACGGAGACGTCATGCACATATGTGTTACGTGTTCAGTCTATAGGCGCGCGTGTGTATTTACAAAGTGACATCGCCACCTACTGGCCTGGCAGCAGAACACAGCGTTTCTAGTCATTTTTTTTTACGGATCCGTGTGAACGGGATCGTTTTGACAACGTGCAAACGCACCCTAAGATCCCTTGTTAGGAGAATCTTCTGTCTCTGTCGTATCCGCAGGTTCCTCGTTCTCACATGTCAAGCGGGTCTGAGCCGTGCTGGGCTTCAGCAAACCTGGATCGGCTCCCTGCGGCCGTTCCTCCTGACCGTGGCCTGACCGCACACTCCAGCCGTCCTGTCACCGAGTCCCCAAATGAAACGTCACTGTGACAGTTCGGAGAAGGCGAGCCCGTAGCGCGTCTCGTTAGCTTGACGGCTACCTGTGACGGCTGACATAATGAATGACACTCAATGCAGATCATCCTCACACTGTGATAATGTATTCTCTTTCACATTTCTTTTTTTGTCTTTCTCTCATTTGTGAATGCAAGATGACAACGTGTTCCTCAGAGGATAAGAACAAGACGCTGCCGTATATTCACGTTTGTGCTTTACTCCTGACAAGTGTGAACCGTAACAGGTTGTGACGGCTTCTCAGCACCAAACTAGATCATTTTACTGTGTTCTGGGAATAATCCAGGTTAGATCGCTCTCATGACCCATTTAAACCACTAACTCATCAATGAACCAGCTCATAAGAGTCATTTGTTCATGAATCGTCGTGTTCAATCACTGAGGACAGAGCAACAGAAAGACATATAGTCTATTTGTTGTCTTTGTCTTGTTTTGTGGCACTCATTATTTATAATCACACTGTAAACTCTCAACTAAAGCTCGTTTTGCTGTCGGTATCGGTGTAGGAAACACTGTCAGAAAACGTTCCGCCTTCACTCTGTAAACCAGCCACAAAAACAAACAATTAATGCTGGGGACTAAATTATAAATGGAATAATAATAAACCTGTGGCAGGTACAGAAGATGAGAGCTGGAGTCTTTTAAAAGGAAAGAGAAAAAGGCTCTCCAACCTTCGTGCAGCTCATTAGTCCTGGATAATTTCATGCACAAATGAGACGCCTTCTTAATGAATCACTTTTAAACATTAGCGTGTCAGATGTGGATCTCCGCGGGAGGAAATTTGAATACCGTCATATTTACCTGTTTCTGAAACACTTTGAATGTGCATGCATTTACGACATGCGATTATCATCACGTATGCAATGCATTTAATGAGAAAGAGCAAGGAAAACATTCATTATCACCCTCGGCATGGAGATGAGACTGGCGAAGTGACGTTCAGATGAAACAAGCTGTTCTCTCTTAGAAATATAACCTGAAGTATCTGAATGAAATCTGTGAAATCCTCAGATTTTTGAAGTTTGAACTGTACATTGCACTTTATTCTGGCCAAGGACCGCCCACTGGACCATTTGACTGACGTGTGAAGCGACCAATCACAGTTTGTTTTGTTTTATATGCTCATCTGAAATATATGACGCCACTGATATGGACTGATAATAAACCTGTTCATTTGGCCTTCTGTAAGCTTGTAATGTTATTCATTATTTTTAGCTTTGTGTTGAATATTGACACACTTTTCATTCAAGCTTATTCTAGTCTAGTTTTGATCTCCGTTTAATCTCAGTTCTGTCTAGGAAAAATATCTCTTTTTTTATTAAAAAGAAAAGTTTAGGAAAAGTTTGACTGAATATATACATGAGACCGGTTCAGTCTGACATGTTTCTAGAGTCTCCCTACAGTCTGTCAATCATCCAGAGGTCCCGCCCTCTCAACGCTCTGCGTCACTGTCCTTGCGCATGATTGGCAGACGCGCTGAGCGGAACCACGGAGTGTGTCACGATGATGCGTCTCTCGTGAGTTTCCCGCTTCACTCTTTCCCTCAGGAATGAAGGAGGGAATCGTCCTGTCAGAGAATCTGAGAACAGCAGAACGCTTTTAGAGTTTAAGATTACGTTACTTCCATGCAATTATATATAGAGGTCAGTATGATTATATATTTGGACACATTAAATGGATCAGAAAGACATTTATAATGCAGAAGGGACTTCTTTCACAAACATTAGATCTTACCAACACCAAACCTTTGATCTGTAGTCTATCCACCCTCTTTACTGAGTCTTAAGTCTGTGTTTGTTCATTTTGAGCTCATCTATACACCGATCAGGCATAACATTATCCTAATATTGTGTTGGTCCACCTTTTGCCCTGACCCGACGAGGCATGGACTCCTCTAGACCCCTGAAGGTGTGCTGTGGTATCTGGCACCAAGATGTTAGCAGCAGATCTTTTAAGTCCTGTAATTTGCGAGGTGGGGCCTCCATGGATCGGACTTGTTTGTTCAGCACATCCCACAGATGCTCGATTGGATTGAGATCTGGGGAAAATTCTCCCAACGTGCATCAGTGAGCCTTGGCCGGCCATGACCCTGTCTCCAGTTCTCCGCTGTTCCTTCCTTGGAGCACTTTTGATAGATCCTGACCACTGCAGACCGGGAACACCCCACAAGAGCTGCAGTTTTGGAGATGCTCTGACCCAGTCGTCTACCCATCACAATTTGGCCCTTGTCAAACTCGCTCAAATCCTTACGCTTGCCCATTTTTCCTGCTTCTAACACATCAACTTTGAGGACAAAATGTTCACTTGCTGCCTAATATACCCCACCCACTAACAGGAGCCGTGATGAAGAGATCATCAGTGTTATTCACTTCACCGGTCAGTGGTGGTATGTTACTACTTATAAATGTGGACAAAATCATTATTACAAATATAAACCTTCAGGAAAAACACACCAGTAATACTGATGACTCATCCTGCACTACAGTTTTTTTGTCCAATCAGATTCTTTCCAGAATGAGAATGCCCCTCCTACAAGTCCCAGTCATGGCTGACGAAACTAAAGCCTATCAGCTGTTAATAACGGATGAGTGTCTTTGAAATGTCCCGCCTCTGATTCCTTTTTGTGTAGTAAATATTTATATGTCAGATTATGAAAGTAAAAAGAACAGTATTTCATGTTTCACTTAAATGATATGCGCATTAGTCCAAACGTTATTCTGCAGCGGTACATTCTGCGGTTGGTTTGCACAGATTTCAGCTGTGTGTCTGTGAGTCTGATGCCAGCAGCCGGGGCCCCGGGACCGGGCCGGGCCGAGGACAGATGTCACCATATTGGACTGATGCACTTGACTAGATTTTATGTGGGAAGGCGATGTTAGGATAAACAGTTAAACACAAAAACACATTCCCAACAGACCACGCTGCTACACACACACTCACATTCAGCTCAGTTTCTCACGCAGGGCGATCATGTGACTGAAGTACTGACACGAGTCACACGGACGCGCTCATCAGGATCTGCTTCCGTTCTCTGGAGAAGATCCGCTCGGACATTCTGTGAAACATCTGCTTCACACTGGTTTTAAAGAACATCTTTATAATTTTAAAATGTT
>CM077205.1:40859802-40892302 GCA_039654625.1 Rhinogobio ventralis | reverse complement strand
ATCTCACTGACCCCATTAATCTTATGAACAGTAGTGTAAATATAGGCAATATTTCAGTGGCCACTTGATCTCCATCATAGAGAGCAATTGTTGGTGTGTGTGTCACTGAAAGGTAAAGAGGCGATCGGGAAAGGTGAGAAGAGAGAAGGCCAGTGTGTGTGTGTGTGTGTGAGTGAGTGAGTGTGTGAGTGTGTGAAGAGAGAAGGCTCTCAGTGACTCTCAGCTCTGTCTCCCTGCGGGACGTCCAGCGGCGAGCCGGGACAGACACAGATACAGGTGCATCCTTACCTCATGAATATTAATCAGGCTCTGCACCAGTAGCGTAACTGCTTAATAAAGTTACTCTTTTGATAAAATAGTTATCTGATGTAGGGGTCTGTTTTCTAGTACACATTCTTAAAAAAAAAAAAAAAGATTATTTTCCTTGAGAAGCAAAATTGTGTATGATAATCCATGTAAGATCTAACAGTGGAAAAGTGTGTGATTGTGAGGAGCTCCTGATCACAACACACTCACTTCCTTTATTTCACATCCCTGCTCCCAAACTCCTGGACGGAGTGCCGGGGCTCAGTCAATGATCCGATGTCTAAAGGCCTGTGTGCGGGTGAAGGAGAGCCGAGGCTGGTGTGAACGCAGGAGTGGAGGTGTGCGGATCCCTGGAGAAGATGCTGCGAAGATCTGCTCACTTCACCTCCATCTGACTCCAGCAGCGGCACGGCACGGCCTGGTCACTTCACACACACACACACACGCACAGGCCGGAACATCCTTCCTAAAACATACTCACACACTCTGTGAAAGGTAATGGTGCGAGGGTCTCCGGGGCTCAGGGTGTTGTTGAATGTCTTGCAGGTTAAATGCACTCTTAAATACTCACTTCTCAACCTGAGCAGATCCAGAGAGACGCCACACACACACACACACACACACACACACACGTCTGCTCAGCTCTGACGTGTTTGTTGCGTGCTTCGTCTCTCGGAGTGTGTTCGGTGTACTGAGCTTTTCTTTGAAACCGCTTCTCTCAAACAAAACACGCTGAGAAAAACTACATTCTCTCTATGCACACACTTTTAAATGTAATATTTATTATTAAATAATATTATTTTTATGTTTAATATTAATATTTTAAATATTTCAAAATATTTTTTATTTACCCATCACGCTATGAATCATAAATAGTTAATTCATCATTTATAAAGCATTAATAGACATTAATAAGCACTTTAAATACAGCTGTGAATGCTTTATTCTTGATTTATAAGCATATCTATAATGTGTTTAACAATTATATTATCATACTTTATTAATGATCAAATTATCATTTCTATTATCATTTTTTGCTGCTTGTTTAGGTCCTTTTTTACTTTCTATGACATTGCAGAGGTTTATTTTTCATGTTATATGAAGTGTACAGTTAAATTTTTTGCATCTTGAAACAATATTTCTGTCTTTAAATCTCTGTAAAAGCTTCACGAGACATTAATATTCCTTACTTTACATGAGCTCACAGAAATACTGACGAAATGTTTCATAACTACCTGAATTAATCATGAATTACAGTAGGAATACGCGTTAATAAAGCATCTATAATATAATAAGAAATGTACATTTTAATAGTTTATTAATCATTTACTTACACTTTATAAATTAGCTTAATGAACCACTGGTTTGTAAATAATGTAATACTTAATTTAGAAGTGATAATACGGTTGTTAAACACATTATAGATATGCTTATGAATCAAGAAGAAAGCATTTACAGCTGTATTTATAAAGTGCTTATTAATGTCTATTAATGAACTATTTACTAATGCATAACTAACGATTCATAGCGTGAGATTATAAAGGGTTACCAAAATATTTATTTTAAATATTGTTTTCTCGGTTTAATCACAATCCTCAAAGCCTTTGGTTGTATTTACTCAAATAAAATGAACCAATGATATCGCAGTCTGCATTTCACTATCCAATCAAAATGGACAAAATCAATATTCAGAATATGGCAGGAATAGTATATGCAAGTGTGATATTTCAGATTCAGCCTCAGCTTCAAATACACAGAACTGAAATGCATTGCAAATACCACTTCACGTATGTTATTACAGTCGTATAAGGTTGTGTTCCATCAGGTCCTGTAGTCCAGTCTCCTTCAGATGAAAGGTCGTGACGGCGGTGTCTTCTTCACGGGAAACTCCTGTGAGAAGAACAGAAGCACAGACCCTTTGGCTTGGGCTATATCTGTATTTATTTATTATTTAGTTGTATTTATCGCGGGTGTTTTATCCTTCTCTTACCTTGAAGCAGGTTGGCAGAGGTTCTAATGTGGTGTGTGTTCGGCCGCTGGACGAATCTCCTGTAAACCTGCATGTAAATGGACTCGCGTCTCTCCCGAGACCTTCCGCTCGGCTGGAAATAGTGCACTTCACTTTGCTTTCCCGGATTTTTTTTTTCCTTTTTAAACCTGCAAACAAAAGAGTGCCGATGGAGGATTTGTCTCATATGAGCAGCTTCAGGGAGGAATAACAGCTTCTGCAGCGTTTGATTGAAGGAAATGTTTAATGCAGGAGCTTTGAATAAACACACACTCGCCTGTTTAATAAGAACGGACCGGACAGATCATAAATACATGTTGATTCTTTTCAGCTAGGAAAGCACAGGAATGAGAAAGCACACACACACACACACACACATCAGTGGGTTTTATTTCCTCTAAACATTCGTTGCGCTCGTCGCCGGTGAAGATCTCGGGTCAGACGCCGCAGGGCCTGGATCTCTCGCGCTGGCCTCCCGGCTCTGGGTCACCAGCCTAATTGTATTTTCAGGCAGTGTGTGTTTTTTATTTTGATGTTCAGAAGAATTGTAAATGAGATGAACGGAATGAAGATAAAGCAGGATGAGCTTTGACTTCTTCAGGAAACATGGATTATTCAGCGCTGCGGTTCGTTCGGTGATGCTTGACACTGTCCGGATGTTAAAATACGTTCTTCCATCACAATTTAATATGCAATGTCAGTTATAGTGTATGTAAATGCCATTCATAGGTTGATTTCAGCGTTCATCTGCAGTCGAGCGCTGTATGTACGTCACGGTTTATCCGTGTTTCACGTCAGTTTCCTCGGTTTTTCAGCTGCACCTGTTCTCCATTGATTGGTTTGTTCTGTGCATTTCATCAGTTCATCTTTTGATCATTTTTTAGTCCGTCTCCTATCCTGAAGTCCGTTTTGCAGAGATGGGCTAAAAATGATGATTCTTCAAACAGTGGTAAAGAGGATGTGGTGCTGGTCCTTCAAGAGTCACTCTCAACCCATCTGTCTATAAAGAAAAACAGTCTTCTGTACTTTACAACACTTCAGCTTGTGATTCTTCTTAAGTGGGTCATTTTTTAGGATTCTTTACCTAACTGAAGTCTCTGAGATCCTGACACACTTCTGGAGACTCCAGGTGGGTTCAGTTCTGGAAAATGGTGGCGCTGGAGACTAAAGGGTTCCTGACGGTTTCAGCTTAATTCTTAATTCTTTTGCAGTTAACGTGTCTTTTCTTCGCCGCCTGTTTTTGTCTGTCCCTGCTGACCCAGTGAGCATTTCTCTGTCCAATGGTCAGGCCTGAACTGCAGTGTCTAGCATTGCATTAGTGTTGTGTCCTTCTCATGCGCATTTTTGACTTTTCAGTCTGAGTGAAATGTCTTTTTTTGGCTCATTTTATCTGTAAAAGAAAACGTGCATAATAATTCTGCACACCTGAATTTAAGGTGTTTTTCACCTTTTCAGACAAAATTTATAGTAGATACTGGGATTAATGTGGTTTGGACAAAAAAACTAAAATATGATCAGAAAATCAACGTGCGTAATAATTCTGCACTCGGTGTAAAATGGGACAGCACTAAATAAAAAATAACATGCATTTGTTTGATCTCTCTTATTTTGTTTCACAGATTCTGCACACACTTGTATTCATCATTTTGTTGCTGTATTTTTCTCAGGTAAAAGGTGACGGCATTAGTAGCGCTGACTTTCTGAGTAATGACAGGTTATTTAATAAGTAGGAGTCGTTCCAGTGCAGTCATCACTCCTACAGTGTTCTCTGATTGGATGTTTGTGTCCGAGTCCCGCGGAGCCGAACAGCAGCAGCTCAATAAACTCAATGGTGTTTTTGCATTGCTGTATGTGACCTGTGATGTTTAATGAAACCTGCACGGGCCCCAGAGAGACGCATTAAGGGCCCGATCTCGCTCCGACTGCGCTGGATCGAGGGTTCAGAGGCTCCCAGCTTCTCCCGAAGGGATCTCAGAAACAAATTAGCCACACGTTTGTCATAGGTGTGTGACTCCATATTGCACTTCATCAATACATTCGGTCTCCTCAACACTCATAGACAAACACAGTGCAGGTTACCATAGTAACACTGCCATCATTAAGCTTATTGTTTGTTTATATTATATAGTGTATTAATATTGTCTCCTAATTGCATTGTGGAGACCAAAAGGTTTGCTTAGTGATGTTTCTTTGAAGCTTTCATTTACCTACAACAGGTCGGCTAATGGAAAACCTCCTTCACAATCTGATTCTTTCCTGCATGTGCTGGTTTTATGAATTTCATAACTGTGCATTTCACTGACTGCTTAATGTTTAAAAATGACATGTACCTGTGCTAGATTAATTATCATTTTAAACATGCCATCATTGCAGTTATATACATAATTTCCATATTTCAATTAATATTCAAATGATGTATAGCGTTTTATATGCAAATATGTAATATATTCAGGATTAGCTGTATTACCTTTAATCAGTGGCTGTCCTGAACTAGCAGCTCTGTTCTTAATAAGCTGTTTCTCTGCAAGTTCCTCTTTACTTATTAGAATACAATACACCAACAAAAAATGTCTAGTATTATTTCTCACAATTAACGTAGAGTCGAAAACACGGGGCCAAGTTAATTTGCACCGGCAACAGACACAGGCGCGCTCACACACACGGCGGTTCGGAGGTGGTAAACAGACTCCTGACTTCTCCAGAATCAGTCAAGTGTTTCAAATCTAATTTGAATATATGAATGTTTGCTTTGTCTGTTGTGCTAAACTGACTCTGTGATTCGGGGGCAAATTGCAGCGGTGTGTTTAACGCAAGCCAGCGCTCACTGCAGAATCACTGCGGGCAGGTTACGCCATTATTCTGCTCTCTGTTTCTGAAGATTGACAATCAGCCTAATTTACAAACCAGGGTTAAGCCAAGCCTCGCAGAGGTCCGCCGCTGGGTTACCTGTCTGTGTGAAACCAGTCATATCAGGACCATTTTTATTATTAGTATTTTTCCCCTGATGTCCACTTATAATGTTAGGAAAGTTATTTTTTAATTAACGGTCATGATTTATTTTTTCAAGACCATTTTCTAATTTTATGTTCATGTGGAGCCATTAAGTTGTAAACCATAGTGGTGGGTGGAGTCTGTCGTATGGGCGTGGTTTTGTGATAAATGGGATCTGTGATGGAGCATGGTTGTTGGTGGATAGAGTCTGTAATGGGACGAGGTTTGCTGGTGAGTGGAGTCTGTGGGTGTGATTTGTTGGTGGGATTTGTGATGGGGTGTGGTTGGTGAAGTGGAGTCAGTGGGTGTGGTTTGGTTGTGGGTGGAGTCTGTGATGTGTGCATGGATTTGGTGGTGGGTGGAGTCTGTGATGGGGTGTGGTTTAGTGGTGGGTGGGATCTGTGGTTGGTGTGGTTTGGTTGTGGGTGGAGTCTAATGGGGTGTGGTTTAGTGGTGTGTGGTTTAGTGGATCTGTGATGGGGTGTAGTTTGGTGGTGGGTGGAGTCTGTGGGTGTGGTTTGGTGGTGGGTGGAGTCTGAGATGGAGTGTGGTTTAGTGGTGGGTGGGATCTGTGATGGGGTGTAGTTTGGTGGTGGGTGGAGTCTGAGATGGAGTGTGGTTTAGTGGTGGGTGGGATCTGTGATGGGGTGTAGTTTGGTGGTGGGTGGAGTCTGTGGATGTGGTTTGGCGGTGGGTGGAGTCTGTGATGGGGTGTGGTTTGGTGGTGGGTGGAGTCTGTGGGTGTAGTTTGGTGGTGGGTGGAGTCTGTGATGGGATGTGATTTAGTGGTGGGTGGGATCTGTGATGGGGTGTGGTTTAGTGGTGGGTGGAGTTTGTGGTGGGTGTGGTTCGGTGGTGGGGGGAGTCAGTGATGTGTGCATGGATTTGATGGTGGATGGAGATGGTGGATGATCCTAAATGGGTTGTTATTGCTGCATCAAAAGGTAGGCTATTTAATGTCTTATTTTGACCAGTAAATACAAGTTACAGTATGTTTTCATAGTACAATGAACTCTTTTATTTTAAAACATCAAGGACAATTTGATTCCTCATGATATGAGTCCCAGAGCTGAGAGAAACCACCCTAAATAAAGAGTCTTACAGCTCTGCTGGTGCACCGAGCGGCTGCAGAGACACACTCTGACTGTGTGTTTGAGTGTAGAGATGTTACGGTGAGCGTGAAGACAGCAGTAAACGTATATGCCTGTAATGGATAGGTTTATTTTAGAGACAACCATCTGCTATCAATCTCTCCCTCTCTCTCTCACTCAGGGAAAACGATAAAGACAGATTCTGTCGTGAAAGGGAGCCCAGGGTCCTCTGGAGGCTGAAAACACCGGCATTTCCTGTAACAGTAATAAAAATGAGCAGGCTTAAAGGTGACATTTCACAATTTACTCTTATTTGTGTCTATAAAGTGCATTCTGCGGCTCTTGACTCATTCACGGAGCTTGCGTGTAAGAGGTGAACATTAACAATGTCCTGAGCAAATGGAAATTCTATCCCCTTTTATTAAAGCACCTGCGCTGCGTCCAGCAGGCCTGACCTCAGAGGAGACATTTTCACCTACTGTCACCTCCCGTATCCTTCAATTTATGCTCGGCTGTGCTCTCTAAACCCAAGGGCCTGGATAGGTAGGCGACACAGACAGAAATAAAGAGAGAGAAAATGTTTGTCATTGGCTTTATGAAAGGACATTATTCACTGTTTATAGTATTTTTTAAAGATGTTTTTCTGTTATCCTCTTTGTACTGGGATGGGAAAATATTTATGTTTATATGGAGCCATTAACTAGTAAATCATGGGTGGAGTCTGTGATGTGGGCGTGGTGATGGGTGGAGTCTTGCAGGTGTAATGGGTAGAGTGTGATGAGAGGTGTGGGTGTGACATTGGGAGGTTGGGATTTCATTAGTGGGTGGAGTCTGTTGTTGGTTGTGTCTATGTTGCAAGTGTGTTGTTGGGTAGAGTGTGATGTGTGGGTGTGGCATTTGGTTAGGTGTGGTTTTGTTAGTGGGTGGAGTCTGTTGTTGGTTGTGTCTATGTTGTGGGCGTGGTGTTGGGTAGAGTGTGATGTGTGGGTGTGGCACTGGGTTAGGTGTGGTTTTGTTAGTGGATGAAGTCTTGTTAGTTGTGTCAAGTCAAGTCAACTTTATTTATATAGCGCTTTTTACAATGCAGATTGTCTCAAAGCAGCTTCACAGTGTTAAACAGGAAAATAATGAACAGAATCTGATTGGGCTGTACAGCCGCTCTGGAGAAAACGGTGATGTCATCAGCTCATTTCAATTATCATATATATTCAAGTAATGTAGTTGATATAATTTAGTTTAGTAATTACATTTATTTGGATACTTATAAAAATTTAGTGTCCCCAACTGAGCAAGCCAAAGGTGACATTGTGTCTATGGTGCAAGTGTGGTGTTGGGCAGAGTGTGATATGTGGGTGTGGCATTGGGTTAGGTGTTGGTGTGGTTTTGTTGGTGGGTGGAGTCTGTTGTGGGTTGTGTCTATGTTGTGGGTGTGCTAGAGTGGGTAGAGTGTGATACGTTGTTGTAAAATGTAGGTGGTTCTTTGTTGTGGGTGTGGCATTGGTTGGAGTCTGGGAGTGGTTTATAGTGTAGTCATGGTAACTGGTCCAAGATCAAAATGCTGTTTACAGCCTCGTATGTATTGTGGGAAGCAGGGAGGGGCCGAGAGCCGTGGGAACGGGGCCTCGTGTCTCACAGAGGAGCTCCTGGAGGATAAAAGGAGGAGTGACGACAGTGAAGGACGAGAAAGGACCAGGCCTGGACTATTTATATTGTGTTTTATGTTTTATTATGTTTATATGCGGCAGTCGTCCATGAGGGGCTGCTGCTTTACTTTTGTTTTGTTTGTTTATTTTGATAATAAAGTTACGTTGAACGTTTGCCGTTGAACTATTAAACCTCGTTACATGTACCTTTTTACTAATCAGCAACAATCAGCATTTCAGACTGTATATATCTAAACACACACACACACACACATAGAGCTTATTCATCCAACCACCACGCCGGGTGACCCTTCTGATTGGTCATGCCTGCTGCATAACGCTTTAGACTTTGAGAGCTTATGGCTTCTGTTGATTTAAGGTGAGTCTTAAAATTGTAATATAAATGGAAATGTGCCTGTTTTTATATGTAAATGCCACTAACTGGCTAAAGTAATGTATCACAAGCACACAGTTAATCACTTCTGCCGGCTTTAGCTGGACAAATCAAGTTTACTGAACAAATCAAGACATTTTAAAACGATTCTGTTTTTAACATATTCATTCTTTCCTGTTTTTCACAAAGCCTAAAGAGATGGGGAAAGTGAAATCTGTGTGGGTGTTTTATCCTGTTACTTCGATTAGACTTTTCCAAGTGTCGTGCGGCGGACGGGTCGGGTTGTGCCCTGATGCCAGCAGATTGACAGGCGTGCTACAGCACAGAACACTAGCGCGGCTCCGAGGGGACAAACTTTTATCTCGTCAAAGTGTTCATACACAGCTAAGACAGAGCGCATCAATCTGAGGCGTTTGAGAGGCGAGCGCTAATGTGACTTCAGCGCTGTCACCTCACGGAGACACTTGGAGACGCTCAGAGGACAAACCCATTACGCTAATGACCGTCCAATCGCCATGACCAATCAAATATGCCGACTCCCCCCCGCATGTCTAAATGTGTCCGCGGACGCTGGCAGGAGAGAAGGAGCGGAGGGACTTTATTTTGACAGCGACTAAGGGACGCTTGACAGTAGCGTGCCAGTGAGCATCATTCAACGGACGGCCATCTTCAGGAACAGCAGTCGGGTTCAGTCCACTTCTATTGTTCAGACCTCCGGTCCCGCATTTACAGGCGCTGGAACAGAGCTCACTTCCTCCACTGTCTGCTGATATGTATTGATGTAGAAACAGTTGTTTGCTGTGTTTATCCAGGGAATTCTTCCAAGGCTTGTCAGGGAACGCCACAATGATTCCAAGGGTCAGTAACAACAAAAGACTGATTGAATAAATTTGTGTAAAAACAGAAAGAGGCAAACAAAATCTCAGCATGTTTCTCTACTCTTCCAGAGCGTCCGGGTCAGGCGAGATGTTTCTGGGCTCGAGAGCGAATCTCTGCGGGACGGATCTTAGCTCCTCCCGAGTCTCTGTCTCACACAACAGCGCTGTTATTGTTGACAAAAAATATATGAAAGAATATTTTTGGCTAATTGAAATAAGGCTGGAATAAAAGAATATATAATTATTACATGAAACAACTAACATTTTTTTTTTAAATGTCCCAGTTTAAATTGAAGTACAATGACTAGACTGGAATAAATATCAGTAATATAAGCTAATTCAAAATATCAATAGATAATAAAATACTGACAAAAATGTGACACATGACCTTCCAATGTTTTGTGACAGCCTGTCAGTCAGAGAAGCATCTATCAGTCGTCTATAGGACTCTATATTATAACTCTTCTGAACTCTTCTGGTGCTTTGTGTGAAGACGTGTCGTGTCAGGTTTGACGTCACTGATGCCAAGCGGCATTGGTTCTCGCATCTCTCATGACCAAACGCATCAGTTGATATGCACACGTGTTGAGACCTGTTATAAGAGTATTATCAAATAATTTAAATGACATAAAATAAATATTTTATAAATTTCACATAAAGCTATAATATTTCATTGTCTTAGAGTGTTTGTGTCCCTCGACTTTCTCTGTATGTAAAATATTAGCATAAAAACACACATTTAGTGCAAGGGGAGGGTTAATAATCACACACACACACACACAGACACACACAGACACACACACTCACAGACACACATACACACACAGACACACACTCACACACACATACGCACACACACACCCACACATACGCACACACACACCCACACACACACACACTCACACACACACACGCTCTCACACACACACACACACACACATACGCACACACACACTCACAGACACATACACACACACATACATACTCACTTACTCACTCGCTCACTCAAACACACACACACACACACACTCACAGACATACATACGCACACACTCACACACACACGCAGACACACACACTCACAGATACACATACTCACTCGCTCACTCACTCACACTCACACACACACACACACACACTCATACTCCCACACAAACACACACACAAACACTTACAGACAAACACACACAAATATGCACGCACACGCACACACACCCACACATACGCACACACACACACACACACACACACTCACACACACGCACTCACACACACACACATACGCACACACACACTCACAGACGCATACACACACACACATACTCACTCGCTCACTCGCTCACACACACACACACACACACACTCACAGACACACACACACACACACACACACATAGACACACACTCACAGACACACATACACACACACTCACACACAGACACACACACTCACAGACACATATACTCACTTGCTCACTCACTCACACTCACACACACACACACACACACACTCATACTCCCACACAAACACACACACAAACACTTACAGACAAACACACACACATATGCACGCACACGCACACACACCCACACATACACACACACACACTCATAGACACCCACACGCTCACACACACACACATATGCTCACACACACATATGCTCACACACACACACACACACACACTCACACAATCTCACACACACACACACATACACACACTCACAGACACATACTCAGACACACACGCTCACACACATACACACGTACTCACACACATATGCACACACACACACTTACACACTCACACACATGCTCACACACATGCTCACACACACATACTCTCACACACACACTCACACACATACGCTCACATACACACACACACACACACTCACACACACATACACTCACACACACATATGCTCACACACACACACTCACACACACATACGCTCACACACACTCACACACACACACACATACGCTCACACACACACACTCACACACACACACAGACATACGCTCACACACACTCACACACACACACATATACACACACACTCACACATACACACACACACTCACATACACATACGCTCACACACACTCACACACACACACATACGCTCACACACACACACACACACACACACATACGCTCACACACACTCACACACACACACATATACACACACACTCACACATACACACACACACTCACACACACATACGCTCACACACACTCACACACACACACATACGCTCACACACACTCACACACACACACACACATACACTCACACACACTCACAAACACCAGATGTGGTGTATTTTCATACCAGCAATAATGAACATTCAGGGAAATTCGAGCAGATGAAAATGATTATATTGCTAATGTACACTGCAATATTGTCCAGTTCTGACACAAATCATAAACCTGTGCCTGTTCAAAATGCAAATAAATAAACCTCTGACATGTTTCTCCAGCCTTTACACATTTGCATATAAATCCTTTACAAAATTCCATTTTCTGCCCAAACAAATTAGTAATCGGCATGATGAAATCCGATAATTCCAGCTATAATTTCTGAAACTAACGTCGGGGCCCTTTGCTCATAATTAAAGGAAAAGGAAAGAAGTAAATGTATTTACCTCATGGCTAATTTAAGGACACATCATAAATATTGCAAACGACTGTAGAGTGGTTATTGTGAATTTCATTTGCATAAGTATTGTGTTCTTAGGGTTGAACCTGTAATCTAGACGAAGAGTCCACCGCTGGAAACTTTTACTGGTAAAAACGGCCGTATTCTCATGTGTAACTGATTCAGTGGACACCATGACCCATAATGCAAAGCAAACACCCCTGAGTCATTATAACAGAAGAATCTGTGACAGTGAGGGTTTGTTCACTTCATTGTGGCCGCAGACGTTGAGCAGGTGGTTTATAATGAAGCTGATTCTGACCTTTTAATGTTGCAGTCATTGATTGAGAGCGGCAGCAGGCCCGGCTCAGTCCGGAGGTGATAGATTATTTAATTAACTATTGACCTTTCTGCCGCCCATTCATCGATGAAAAGCCTTTTATGACAGAGCTGCGTTTAGGCGGAGGGCTGCTGAGTTTTGATTTTTGGATTTACTGTTTAGATTCTGTTCCTTCTGTAGTTTATGTTACATTTCCATTCTGAACTGGTGATACAGTTTCTCGTACACACTGTTACTGTCACTTACTGTCACTGTTACTGTCACTGTCACTATTACTGTCACTGTCACTATTACTGTCACTGTCACTTACTGTCACTGTCACTATTACTGTCACTGTCACTGTTACTGTCACTATTACTGTCACTGTTACTGTCACTGTCACTATTACTGTCACTGTCACTTACTGTCACTGTCACTATTACTGTCACTGTTACTGTCACTGTCACTATTACTGTCACTGTCACTATTACTGTCACTGTCACTTACTGTCACTGTCACTATTACTGTCACTGTTACTGTCACTGTCACTATTACTGTCACTGTCACTATTACTGTCACTGTCACTTACTGTCACTGTCACTATTACTGTCACTGTTACTGTCACTATTACTGTCACTGTTACTGTCACTGTCACTATTACTGTCACTGTCACTTACTGTCACTGTCACTATTACTGTCACTGTTACTGTCACTGTTACTGTCACTATTACTGTCACTGTTACTGTCACTATAACTGTCACTGTTACTGTCACTGTCACTGTCACTATTACTGTCACTATCACTGTCACTATTACTGTCACTGCCACTTACTGTCACTGTCACTATTACTGTCACTATTACTGTCACTGTTACTGTCACTATTTGTCACTGTTACTGTCACTATTACTGTCACTTACTGTCACTGTTACTGTTACTGTCACTGTCACTATTACTGTCACTGTTACTGTCACTATTACTGTCACTGTTATTGTCACTGTCACTATTACTGTCACTGTTACTGTCACTATTACTGTCACTGTTACTGTCACTGTCACTATTACTGTCACTGTTAGTCACTATTACTGTTACTGTTACTGTCACTGTTACTGTCACTATTACTGTCACTGTTAGTCACTATTACTGTCACTGTTACTGTTACTGTCACTATTACTGTCACTGTTACTGTTACTGTCACTGTTACTGTCACTATTACTGTCACTGTTACTGTTACTGTCACTATTACTGTCACTGTTAGTCACTATTACTGTCACTGTTACTGTTACTGTTACTGTCACTATTACTGTCACTGTTACTGTTACTGTCACTGTTACTGTCACTATTACTGTCACTGTTACTGTTACTGTCACTATTACTGTCACTGTTATTGTCACTGTTACTGTCACTATTACTGACACTGTTACTGTCACTATTACTATCACTGTTACTGTCACTGTCACTATTACTGTCACTGTTAGTCACTATTACTGTTACTGTTACTGTCACTGTTACTGTCACTATTACTGTCACTGTTACTGTCACTGTTACTGTCACTATTACTGTCACTGTTAGTCACTATTACTGTCACTGTTACTGTTACTGTCACTATTACTGTCACTGTTACTGTTACTGTCACTGTTACTGTCACTATTACTGTCACTGTTAGTCACTATTACTGTCACTGTTACTGTTACTGTTACTGTTACTGTCACTATTACTGTCACTGTTACTGTTACTGTCACTGTTACTGTCACTATTACTGTCACTATTACTGTCACTGTTACTGTTACTGTCACTATTACTGTCACTGTTACTGTCACTATTACTGTCACTGTTACTGTCACTGTCACTGTTACTGTCACTGTCACTGTTACGGTTACTGTCACTATTACTGTCACTGTTACTGTCACAATTACTGTCACTATTACTGTTACTGTCATTGTCACTATTACTGTCACTGTAACTGTCACTATTACTCTCACTGTTACTGTTACTGTCACTGTCACTTACTGTCACAGTCACTATTACTGTCACTATTACTGTTACTGTCACAATTACTGTCACTGTACCTAATACTGCCACTGTTACTGTAACTGTTACTGTCACTGTTACTGTCACTATTACTGTCACTATTACTGCCACTATTACTGTCACTGTTACTGTCACTATTACTGTCACTGTTACTGTCACTATTACTGTCACTGTTACTGTCACTATTACTGTCACTGTTACTGCCACTGTTACTGTCACTGTCACTGTTACTGCCACTGTTACTGTCACTGTTGCTGTCACTGTCACTTACTGTCACTGTCACTATTACTGTCACTGTTACTGTCACTATTACTATTACTGTCACTGTTACTGTCACTATTACTGTCACTATTACTGTCACTGTTACTGTCACTATTACTGTCACTGTTACTTTCACTATTACTGTCACTGTTACTGTCACTATTACTGTCACTGTTACTGTCACTATTACTGTCACTATTACTGTTACTGTCACTATTACTGTCACTATTACTGTCACTGTTACTGTTATTGTTACTGTCACTGTCACTGTTACTGTCACTGTTACTGTCACTGTCACTATTACTGTCACTGTCACTGTTACTGTCACAATTACTGTCACTATTACTGTTACTGTCATTGTCACTATTACTGTCACTGTTACTGTCACTATTACTCTCACTGTTACTGTTACTGTCACAGTCACTATTACTGTCACTATTACTGTTACTGTCACTATTACTGTCACTGTACCTAATACTGCCACTGTTACTGTAACTGTTACTGTCACTATTACTGTCACTGTTACTGTCACTATTACTGTCACTATTACTGTCACCATTACTGCCACTATTACTGTCATTGTTACTGTCACTATTACTGTCACTGTTACTGTCACTATTACTGTCACTGTTACTGTCACTATTACTGTCACTATTACTGTCACTGTTACTGTCACTATTACTGTCACTATTACTGTCACTGTTACTGTTATTGTTACTGTCACTGTCACTGTTACTGTCACTATTACTGTCACTGTCACTATTACTGTCACTGTCACTGTTACTGTCACAATTACTGTCACTATTACTGTTACTGTCATTGTCACTATTACTGTCACTGTTACTGTCACTATTACTCTCACTGTTACTGTTACTGTCACTGTCACTTACTGTCACAGTCACTATTACTGTCACTATTACTGTTACTGTCACTATTACTGTCACTGTACCTAATACTGCCACTGTTACTGTAACTGTTACTGTCACTATTACTGTCACTGTTACTGTCACTATTACTGTCACTATTACTGTCACTATTACTGCCACTGTTACTGTCACTATTACTGTCACTGTTACTGTCACTATTACTGTCACTGTTACTGTCACTATTACTGTCACTGTTACTGCCACTGTTACTGTCACTGTCACTGTTACTGCCACTGTTACTGTCACTTTTGCTGTCACTGTCACTTACTGTCACTGTCACTATTACTGTCACTTTTGCTGTCACTGTCACTTACTGTCACTGTCACTATTACTGTCACTGTCACTATTACTGTCACTGTTACTGTAACTTTTACTATTACTGTCACTGTTACTGTCACTATTACTGTCACTATTACTGTCACTGTTACTGTCACTATTACTGTCACTGTTACTGTCATTATTATTGTCACTGTTACTGTCACTATTACTGTCACTGTTACTGTCACTATTACTGTCACTATTACTGTCACTGTTACTGTCACTATTATTGTCACTATTACTGTTACTGTTATTGTTACTGTCACTGTCACTGTTACTGTCACTATTACTGTCACTGTTACTGTCACTGTCACCAATACTGTCACTGTCACTGTTACTGTCACTATTACTGTCACTGTTATTGTCACTGTCACTGTCACTATTACTGTCACTGTTACTGTCACTATTACTGTCATTGTTACTGTCACTGTTACTGTTACTGTCACTATTACTGTTACTGTTACTGTCACAATTACTGTCACTATTACTGTTACTGTCACTGTCACTATTACTGTCACTGTTACTTTCACTATTACTCTCACTGTTACTGTTACTCTTACTGTCACTATTACTGTCACTGTTACTGTCACTATTACTCTCACTGTTACTGTTACTGTCACTGTCACTTACTGTCACTGTTACTGTCACTGTCACTTACTGTCACTGTCACTATTACTGTCACTGTTACTGTCACTGTCACTATTACTGTCACTATTACTGTCATTGTTACTGTCACTATTACTGTTACTGTTACTGTCACTGTGACTATTACTGTCACTGTTACTGTCACTGTCACTATTACTGTCACTGTTACTGTCACTATTACTGTCACTATTACTGTCACTATTATTGTCACTATTACTGTCACTGTTACTGTCACTATTACTGTCACTGTCACTATTACTGTTACTATTATTGTCACTGTTACTGTTACTGTAACTGTACCTATTACTGCCACTGTTACTGTTACTGTCACTGTTACTGTCACTATTACTGTCACTGTTACTTTCACTATTACTGTCACTATTACTGTCACTGTACCTAATACTGCCACTGTTACTGTAACTGTTACTTTCACTATTACTGTCACTATTACTGTCACTGTTACTGTCACTATTACTGTCACTGTTACTGTCACTGTTACTGTCACTATTACTGTCACTGTTACTGTCACTATTACTGTCACTATTACTGTCACTGTTACTGTTATTGTTACTGTCACTGTCACTGTTACTCTCACTATTACTGTCACTATTACTGTCACTGTTACTGTTATTGTTACTGTCACTGTCACTATTACCGTCACTGTTACTGTCACTGTCACTGTCACTATTACTGTCACTGTCACTGTCACTATTACTGTCACTGTTACTGTCACTATTAGTTTCACTGTCACTATTACTGTCACTGTTACTGTCACTATTACTGTCACTGTTACTGTCACTATTACTGTCACTGTTACTGTCCCTATTACTGTCACTGTTACTGTCACTATTACTGTCACTGTTACTGTCACTGTCATTATTACTGTCACTATTACTGTCACTGTTACTGTCACTATTACTGTCACTGTTACTGTCACTGTCACTATTACTGTCACTGTTACTGTCACTATTACTGTCACTGTTACTGTCACTATTACTGTCACTGTTACTGTCACTATTACTGTTACTGTTACTGTCACTATTACTGTCACTATTACTGTCACTGTTACTGTCACTGTTATTGTTACTGTCACTATTACTGTCACTGTTACTGTCACAATTACTGTCACTATTACTGTTACTGTCACTGTCACTATTACTGTCACTATTACTGTTACTGTTACTGTCACTGTGACTATTACTGTCACTGTTACTGTCACTGTCACTATTACTGTCACTGTTACTGTCACTATTACTGTCACTGTTATTGTCACTATTACTGTCACTGTTACTGTCACTATTACTGTCACTGTCACTATTACTGTTACTATTATTGTCACTGTTACTGTTACTGTAACTGTACCTATTACTGCCACTGTTACTGTAACTGTTACTGTCACTGTTACTGTCACTATTACTGTCACTGTTACTGTCACTGTCACTATTACTGTCACTGTTACTGTCACTATTACTGTCACTGTTACTGTCACTATTACTGTTACTGTTACTGTCACTATTACTGTCACTATTACTGTCACTGTTACTGTCACTGTTATTGTTACTGTCACTATTACTGTCACTGTTACTGTCACAATTACTGTCACTATTACTGTTACTGTCACTGTCACTATTACTGTCACTGTTACTGTCACTATTACTGTTACTGTTACTGTCACTGTGACTATTACTGTCACTGTTACTGTCACTGTCACTATTACTGTCACTGTTACTGTCACTATTACTGTCACTGTTATTGTCACTATTACTGTCACTGTTACTGTCACTATTACTGTCACTGTCACTATTACTGTTACTATTATTGTCACTGTTACTGTTACTGTAACTGTACCTATTACTGCCACTGTTACTGTAACTGTTACTGTCACTGTTACTGTCACTATTACTGTCACTGTTACTGTCACTGTCACTGTCACTATTACTGTCACTGTCACTATTACTGTCACTGTTACTGTCACTATTAGTTTCACTGTCACTGTCACTATTACTGTCACTGTTACTGTCACTATTACTGTCACTGTTACTGTCACTATTACTGTCACTGTTACTGTCCCTATTACTGTCACTGTTACTGTCACTATTACTGTCACTGTCACTATTACTGTCACTATTACTGTCACTGTTACTGTCACTATTACTGTCACTGTTACTGTCACTATTACTGTCACTGTTACTGTCACTATTACTGTTACTGTCACTGTCACTATTACTGTCACTGTTACTGTCACTATTACTGTTACTGTTACTGTCACTGTGACTATTACTGTCACTGTTACTGTCACTGTCACTATTACTGTCACTGTTACTGTCACTATCACTGTCACTGTTATTGTCACTATTACTGTCACTGTTACTGTCACTATTACTGTTACTATTATTGTCACTGTTACTGTTACTGTAACTGTACCTATTACTGCCACTGTTACTGTAACTGTTACTGTCACTGTTACTGTCACTATTACTGTCACTATTACTGTCACTGTTACTGTCACTATTACTGTCACTATTACTGTCACTGTACCTAATACTGCCACTGTTACTGTAACTGTTACTTTCACTATTACTGTCACTATTACTGTCACTGTTACTGTCACTATTACTGCCACTGTTACTGTCACTGTCACTATTACTGTCACTATTACTGTCACTGTTACTGTCACTATTACTGTCACTGTTACTGTCACTATTACTGTCACTGTTACTGTCACTGTTACTGTCACTGTTACTGCCACTGTTACTGTCACTGTTGCTGTCACTGTCACTATTACTGTCACTGTCACTATTACTGTCACTGTTACTGTCACTATTACTGTCACTGTTACTGTAACTTTTACTATTACTGTCACTGTTACTATCACTATTACTGTCACTGTTACTGTCACTGTTACTGCCACTGTTACTGTCACTATTACTGTCACTGTTACTGTTGCTGTCACTGTCACTTACTGTCACTATTACTGTTGCTGTCACTGTCACTATTACTGTCACTGTTACTGTCACTATTACTGTCACTGTTACTGTAACTTTTACTATTACTGTCACTGTTACTGTAACTGTTACTATTGCTGTCACTGTTACTGTCACTATTACTGTCACTGTTACTGTCACTATTACTGTCACTGTTACTTTTACTATTGCTGTCACTGTTACTGTTACTGTCACTATTACTGTCACTGTTACTGTCATTATTACTGTCACTATTACTGTCACTGTTACTGTAACTGTTACTATTACTGCCACTGTTACTATTACTGTCACTGTCACTGTCACTTACTGTCACTGTCACTGTCACTATTACTGAAAACTTTGTTGGTACGTGCTGTTGGCTCCTTCTGATCGATTGCTCCTGATCGATTGCTCCTGTCTGCCTCCTGTTTGTTCTGCTGCTGTGCTCGCGTGTGCTCTGCTTGCTTTTTGAATCTTTATTTGATATAATTTCCTGTTGTTTAAACTGATAAATATAACTTACCCATCACCATATATTGTCTAATATTGCCTACCACATTAAATCTGACATCGCTAGCTTTTAATCAAAATCACTATCACACGTTAGCATTTCGCTAGCCTGTTAGCTTGCCATCTCTTAGCTTGCCACCGGGTCTCCTGTTTTCTGAGTTCATCAAACAACTGTGGTGAGTTGGATTAATCAACAAATACGGTAAGCCATGTCTTCTTCTCCTTACATTGTCACTGGCACTGCATGTTACATGTTAAGCATATCTTTCTCCGTTGGTGAACAGGGCTTCACATGTGATAAATGTAAAGAGATAGTCAGGCTGACGGAGAAGATTTCAGAATTAGAGACACGCATCCAGACTTTATTTGAGAGTAGTGAGAATGTAACAGCTTTAGACACTGCTTTGGATGCAACTAGCTTAGTGAACTCTGTAAGGGTGGGTCGCCTACAAGACTAAAGAAACGTTATGAGCAAGATGGTTGAAAACTGTACATTTCTCGTCTATATCCACCCACTGTACTTATACCAATGACGGAAATAAGAGCAGTTACAATAGCTAAATATGTGGGAGAGCGTTGCTATAATGTGACTATATTGTATTGCAATAGAGGTAGCACTTCAAAGACAATACCAAATCAAAACTAGTTAGCAATCATTTATAATTGAAAGAATTTAATGAAAAAATCTGGTTATGGTTACACTTAAAATAGTTACAAAATAGATGTATGAGATGATAAAAACTTATACCATTAATCGTACCCAGCATGAATAGAATGTTACCTGAGGGATAGAAAGAGAGAGAGAGAGAGAGAAAGAGAAGAAGAGAGCAAAGAAGAGAAGAGCCAAAGAGAAGGCCCCCAAGAAGAGAGAGAGCCAAAGAATAGAAGAAGAAGCCAGAGAATAAAAAAGAAGAGAGAGCAACAGTTACAATCTTCTTTTATCCTTCCTTGACCATGTAACTGAAACCCTATTGTGAGTCATTCAAACTGACCAATCAGACCAAGCTTCCCCCACTGAACTACAGGGGTGACACACCTTTGGCCTACAGGCCTTCAGAATCTCTTTGTCTTTAGGAATTCCAAATGGCCCTTCTGATAAGAAAGATGGGGGTTGAAAACAGTAAAGCAGTATGTCTTTGTTCAATTGCAAATATCAAATATCTTTGATTATTTTCAATCCTACAACTTTGTACATTGTTCGGTTCCGGCTGTAGAGCCCGTGCAGCAGGGCAACTGGGTGACTGTGAGACGGCATAGTCGCGGATCAAAAAAACACTCTTCCGTTCCGATTAGAACATCAAACAGGTTCTCCCCACTCAGTGATGCACCCACTGAGAATCCTGTTGAAAGTGCCCTAGTTATTGGCGATTCTATTACACGGAACGTGAAAATAGAGACACCAGCCACCATAGTCACATGTTTACCGGGAGCCAGAGCGCCTGACATCAAAGCAAATTTAAAAGTGCTGGCTAATGCTAATCGTAAATTCTCTAAGATTATTATTCACGTCGGCACTAATGATGTTCGACTTCGCCAGTCGGAGATCACCAAAATTAACATTAAAGAGGTGTGTGAACTCGCAAGTACGATGGCTAATCGCGTTTTTTGCTCTGGTCCCCTCCCCGTTAAAAGGAGTGATGAGATACTTAGCAGACTATCATCACTCAATGGCTGGTTGTCTAAGTGGTGTCCGCAAAATAACATAGGGTTCATAGACAATTGGAAAAGCTTTTGGGGCAGACCTGACCTGTTGAAAAGAGATGGTATCCATCCCTCCTGGGGTGGTGCCGCTCTTCTCTCTAGTAATTTGGCACATAGTCTTAAAGCTAAACCTTGACTAACTAGGGCCCAGGTCAGGAAGCAGACGGACAGGCTTACCCGACCGTCTGCTAGCTGTCTCGCATCACAGAAGCCAGATAAATCCCAGCACATAGAGACTCTTTCACCTAGATATTATCACATAGAGACTGTGTCTGTTCCACAAATTAGTAAATACAAAAAAAAACATCAAAACCATTGAACGGTAAAAATTGTATTGATGTCCAACAAATAAACAACAGATATAATACAGATGATCAAATGATAAAGCTCGGGCTGCTGAATATTCAATCCCTTTCCTCAAAAACGCTTATTGTTAATGATGTGATTACAGATAATAATCTAGATGTTACTGTCACTGTAACTGTTACTCTTCAGACCTGTCTCAGTAACTGTCTTGCTGTGTATGATGCCGTGTCATAGCAGGCAGTATGCTAATTTCACATTTAGCATTTTAGATAAACATACAATAAAGTTTTCAGTTTTTGCATATTTTGCTTGATTAAAAATGATGCACATAAAAAAAATAGTTTTATTTTTATTGTTTTAATCAAGCATCACATTTCTAAATTTGATAAAAAATGTTTTTAAAGGGAAAAACTGTTGGTCATGATGGAAATTATTCTACAATGTATATAAATAATTTTCACATTTTAAGTATCCTAAATATACACAATAATATTTTCAGTTTTTGCATATTTTGATAAAACTGATTTGATTAAAATGATGCACAATAAAAGCTATATGTATATTTTCTTCTTTTTTAGTAGGAAAAACTGTTGATCTTGATTTAAATGATGCTACAATGTTTATAAATCATTTTCACACTAAATATCGAAATTGCGTTTATTTCTGTATTTTTTGGCTTAAATTATCATTGGTTTAAAAATTGTATTTATTTAGTTATACTGGGATTGTATAGTTAACCATTGAAAGTTAAGGTCAGGGACAACTGTAAAATAATAAAACACATTTATACATCAGAGGCATTTGAAATGAAAATTTTTGGTGTTGGGCTAATTAATGTTCAACATGAAATCTGTGTTTTGAAGCAAAAGCATTAGAGGAGCACTGATATATACTACAGTATGTGTGCAGTATTCCTGTCCAACATATTCTCTTCTTCTTTAACAACGAGTGTCCTTTATTCATTCTCCTGATCTATTAGAAGTGTTGATGGCAGCACGAGCGCAGCGTCCTGCTGATCCAGAATCAGTGCTAGAATGTTTCCACAGATGTCAGATTCCCTCCCTGTAGAGAGACATGCGTCGCACTCTCCCGAGTGCAGTTAAAGAGAGAGACGCATGTCTTACCTTCCAGAGCAAAGAGTAAATTGGCCTCGAGAGGTTTTCATCTATTCAACCTGTTCGTCAGCATGAGAGAGACAGACTGAAGCGAGACAGAATTAGCACTGATATGTCTGACTGAATGATAATGCTGTGCTGCTACAGATTCAGACACACGCTAACATAAACTCGCTTGAAATCCGTTACCAGCTTCAGTTTTAGTTAAGATGCTACTGTCACAGCTAACAGAAGGTTCTCTCAAAGTTATGAACAAACATTAATAGAACGTATTAACGTTCAGAGAACATTCAAAAGTAACGTTCAGAGCAGTGTTTATTTCGTTTGCCGAATAATTTTCGTCAAAATTTTCATCAATGACAAAAACGAGAAGATAACTAAATAAAAAAGAGTTTTGGATGACAAAAACTATGAATAATGAATAAAAACGAGAGGAAAATGTTAGGGAGGGACGATTAGGGAAAAGATCCAACCAGAACTGATGTCCTGTGTAACATGCGGATCTACCGGCGGGAAAACACGGAGCTGTTGAGCTTCTACAGGCTCAAGTGACAGTGCTTCAGAGCGGCTCAATCAGTGAATAACACACATTTATGCAGGTACGTTTATGAACTAATGCTGAGGAATAATGACAATGTTTACTTTACGATGTTTATATAGTAATATGTTTTAGACCAGGCATTCTCAACCCTGGTCCTCGAGGGCCACTGTCCTGCAGAGTTTAGCTCCAACCCTAATCAAACACACCTGAACCAGCTAATCAAGCCTTTCAGGATTACTAGAAAGCTACAGGCAGGTGAGTTTGATCAAGGTTGGACCTAAACTCTGCAGGACAGTGGCCCTCGAGGACCAGGGTTGAGAACGGTTGTAACAACTCATCTGCACTGCAATAGTAAGGCATTTCAAAATAAGAGTCAAAATTTATTTCGAGCTTGTTTATAATTAAAAGTCACGCATTATATATATGTTTTTGGTTACACAATAAACTGTATTTAATTTCATTCCCATTTAATTCATAGTCAGGAGGAAAGACTAAGAACAGTGTCTGACACATATTATTCAATAAAATATCAGGGTTACAATAGTTCAATAAAAAAAACCATTAAGAATATTCATTACTTGAAATTAAATAAATGTTAGCTGAAATAAAAAATAAAATAAAATAAACTTAAACTTATTTGAAGCTTTAGCTTAACCTGATATACTAACTAGAATAGAAATACAACATTATAAAAACTATATAAATGTTTTTTAAAAAACAAACAAAAAAAGTGGATTGAGCTCTTTAAAAACACAATTATGTCAAAATGTCAGTTTTGACGTATTCAAGTAACAGTCGGTTATGTGATGCTTAAATGCTCAATTAATGCATTAAAAATGAACTAAAATCATTAGATTTTAAAACTAGACTAAAACTAAAAACAGTTCAGCAGACTAAAATATTAAAAAACTAAATGGCATTTTAGTCAAAAGACTATGATTAAAACTAAATCAAAATTTGCTATCAAAATTAACACTGGTTCAGAGAGCATTCAAAATGAAGGGAACAGAGCACATGAGGATCAGGTGAGCACAATTAGTGAAACGAGGACTAGACCAGACTAAACAAGGGGGCGTGGTAACAGCAAACAAGGAGGCAGAGCAAGTGGAACACATGGTACACACAAACAAAGACAGCCATGTGCTCAGACACAACACAAACATTAAACAAAGACAACACAGACAAGGCTGCCAGGGCAGAACCCTGACAGAGAACATTCAAGAGTAACGTTCAGAGAACATTCAAAAGTAACGTTCAGAGAACATTCAAGAGTAACGCTCAGAGAACATTCAAAAGTAACGTTCAGAGAACATTCAAAAGTAACGTTCAGAGAACATTCAAGAGTAACGTTCAGAGAACATTCAAGAGTAACGTTCAGAGAACATTCAAAAGTGACGCTCAGAGAACATTCAAAAGTAACGCTAAGAGAACATTCAAAAGTAACGTTCAGAGAACATTCAAAAGTAACGTTCAGAGAACATTCAAGAGTAACGCTCAGAGAACATTCAAAAGTAACGTTCAGAGAACATTCAAAAGTAACGTTCAGAGAACATTCAAGAGTAACGTTCAGAGAACATTCAAGAGTAACGTTCAGAGAACATTCAAAAGTAACGTTCAGAGAACATTCAAAAGTAACGCTCCGAGAACATTCAAGAGTAACGCTCAGAGAACATTCAAGAGTAACGTTCAGAGAACATTCAAAAGTAACGCTCAGAGAACATTCAAAAGTAACGCTCAGAGAACATTCAAAAGTAACGCTCAGAGAACATTCAAAAGTAACGCTCAGAGAACATTCAAAAGTAACGCTCAGAGAACATTCAAAAGTAACGCTCAGAGAACATTCAAAAGTAACGTTCAGAGAACATTCAAAAGTAACGTTCAGAGAACATTCAAAAGTAACGTTCAGAGAACATTCAAAAGTAACGCTCAGAGAACATTCAAAAGTAACGCTCAGAGAACATTCAAAAGTAACGCTCAGAGAACATTCAAAAGTAACGCTCAGAGAACATTCAAAAGTAACGTTCAGAGAACATTCAAAAGTAACGTTCAGAGAACATTCAAAAGTAACGCTCAGAGAACATTCAAAAGTAACGCTCAGAGAACATTCAAAAGTAACGCTCAGAGAACATTCAAAAGTAACGTTCAGAGAACATTCAAAAGTAACGTTCAGAGAACATTCAAAAGTAACGCTCAGAGAACATTCAAAAGTAACGCTCAGAGAACATTCAAAAGTAACGTTCAGAGAACATTCAAAAGTAACGTTCAGAGAACATTCAAAAGTAACGCTCAGAGAACATTCAAAAGTAACGCTGAGAGAACATTCAAAAGTAACGCTCAGAGAACATTCAAAAGTAACGTTCAGAGAACATTCAAAAGTAACGTTCAGAGAACATTCAAAAGTAACGCTCAGAGAACATTCAAAAGTAACGCTCAGAGAACATTCAAAAGTAACGCTCAGAGAACATTCAAAAGTAACGTTCAGAGAACATTCAAAAGTAACGCTCAGAGAACATTCAAGAGTAACGTTCAGAGAACATTCAAGAGTAACGCTCAGAGAACATTCAAGAGTAACGCTCAGAGAACATTCAAGAGTAACCTTCAGAGAACATTCAAGAGTAACGTTCAGAGAACATTCAAGAGTAACGTTCAGAGAACATTCAAGAGTAACGCTGAGAGAACATTCAAAAGTAACGTTCAGAGAACATTCAAAAGTAACGTTCAGAGAACATTCAAAAGTAACGCTCAGAGAACATTCAAAAGTAACGCTCAGAGAACATTCAAGAGTAACGCTCAGAGAACATTCAAAAGTAACGCTCAGAGAACATTCAAAAGTAACGTTCAGAGAACATTCAAAAGTAACGTTCAGAGAACATTCAAAAGTAACGCTCAGAGAACATTCAAAAGTAACGTTCAGAGAACATTCAAAAGTAACGCTCAGAGAACATTCAAGAGTAACGTTCAGAGGACATTCAAGAGTAACGTTCAGAGAACATTCAAGAGTAACGTTCAGAGAACATTCAAAAGTAACGTTCAGAGAACATTCAAAAGTAACGTTCAGAGAACATTCAAAAGTAACGCTCAGAGAACATTCAAAAGTAACGCTCAGAGAACATTCAAAAGTAACGCTCAGAGAACATTCAAAAGTAACGTTCAGAGAACATTCAAAAGTAACGCTCAGAGAACATTCAAGAGTAACGTTCAGAGAACATTCAAAAGTAACGCTCAGAGAACATTCAAGAGTAACCTTCAGAGAACATTCAAGAGTAACGTTCAGAGAACATTCAAGAGTAACGTTCAGAGAACATTCAAGAGTAACGCTGAGAGAACATTCAAAAGTAACGTTCAGAGAACATTCAAAAGTAACGCTCAGAGAACATTCAAAAGTAACGCTCAGAGAACATTCAAGAGTAACGCTCAGAGAACATTCAAAAGTAACGCTCAGAGAACATTCAAAAGTAACGTTCAGAGAACATTCAAAAGTAACGTTCAGAGAACATTCAAAAGTAACGCTCAGAGAACATTCAAAAGTAACGCTCAGAGAACATTCAAAAGTAACGTTCAGAGAACATTCAAAAGTAACGCTCAGAGAACATTCAAAAGTAACGCTCAGAGAACATTCAAAAGTAACGTTCAGAGAACATTCAAAAGTAACGTTCAGAGAACATTCAAAAGTAACGTTCAGAGAACATTCAAAAGTAACGCTCAGAGAACATTCAAAAGTAACGTTCAGAGAACATTCAAAAGTAACGCTCAGAGAACATTCAAAAGTAACGTTCAGAGAACATTCAAAAGTAACGTTCAGAGAACATTCAAACGAAATAATATTCTCATATTCTAGTGGGAACATTATCAGAATGTTCTTAGAGCACATTTGGTTGGATTAGTAGTCAGAGACCTGTTTGAGAACATTACACACAGAAGCGCAGTGTGTGTTTCTGTCCTCAGCAGTCACACCTGCATCTGAGTGTAATACAGTCAAAACAAACTTCAGCTTCACATCTCATCTGCATCATCAAATATTTGTTGTTGTTTCAGAGATTTCCTGATTATTTGTCACGCACATAAAAGTCAGATCCGGCCGCTCACAGGTTCACTCCGCACATCTGACGGCATCAATATTTATTGCTTATTGTTTAGAGATATACAGTCCTGCAGATTACACACATACACACACAGATCACTGGATATCTGTCGCATTCTCTCTGTTCTATTAAAGAATGACACTGGGAGAGATCGCCAGAGCAGTAAATATTTAATAACTTCTTTGGGTTATTCATAAAACAGACTCTCTGTACAGATCAGCTCTCTCTCTCTCTCTGTCACACACACACACACACACACTGCTTCAGGCCGGCAGAACTTCCACACTTACAGTTCAGAGGGACAACAGTCAGAAAAACATCAGATCTTTCATTCGCTGCTGATTTGAAGGAAAATCACTGAACTGCACATAAAGCATGTAAACATGGTCAAACGTGTCAAACGGAGCTGAGAGAATGACGATAGCTGGCGTTTACGTTCATGCGTTTAACAGAGGCTTTCATGCAGCGAGAGGAACAAAAGCAATCTGTCAAGGAGCCAACAATATTCATAATATCATGCCAGGTTTATTTGACAACTAGAAAGCAAGCAGAAGAAAGCATAAAGTATAATTAAATGATCACGTGCTGATTCTGTGTGTCACATTTCATCTGTGCTCAGCAAAACATCAATCTGCTGTTCTCAACTAGCTCTGCAGATTTAGTTTCCAAACATTCTGTCTTCAGTCTCCGCATCTCCGTCTTCATGAGAAGGTGATGTCTTATTGTTGGACAGAAGTCTCCAGAATCTCTCGTGTCTCAAACTCTGCTCAGAAATATAGATTTTAGAAGCTTTATTTTACTATTGTTTTATTTTTATATTCTTAGTTTTCATTTTAAGTTTCAGTAATTTTGTTGTTTTTTTTGTTGATATTTCTATTTTACTTTAATTTATTTTAAAATTTCAACTTATTTATTTATTTCAGTTAATTGCCAACGCAAAATGTATTGTGTATATTGTATATAAATGTGTGTGTGTGTGAGTGTGTGTAAGTGTGTGCTTGTGTGTGTGCGTGAGAGAGTGTGTGTGTGTGTGAGTGTGTGAGTGTGTGTGTGTGAGTGAGTGAGTGTGTGCGTGAGAGAGTGTGTGCGTGAGAGACTGTGTGTGTGAGTGTGTGTGTGTGTGAGTGAGAGAGTGTGTGTGAGTGTGTGAGTGAGTGAGTGTGAGTGTGTGTGTGTGAGTGTGTGTGTGTTTGCATGTGTGTGTGCATTTGCATGTGTGTGTGTGTGAGTGTGTGTGAGTGTGTGTGTGTGTGTGTGTGCTTGCATGTGTGCGCTTGCGTGTGTGTGCGTGCGTGCATGTGTGTGTGTAAGTGAGTGTGTGTGTGTGTGTGTGTAAGTGAGTGAGTGTGTAAGTGTGTGTGTGTGTGAGTGTGAGTGTGTAAGTGTGTGTGTGTGAGTGTGCGTAAGTGTGTGCTTGTGTGTGTGTTTGTGTGAGTGAGTGAGTGTGTGTGTGAGAGAGTGTGTGCGTGAGAGAGTGTGTGCTAGAGAGTGTGTGTGTGTGAGTGTGTGTGTGTGTGAGTGAGAGAGTGTGTGTGAGTGTGTGAGTGAGTGAGTGTGAGTGTGTGTGTGTGAGTGTGTGTGAGTGTGTGTGTGTGTGTGTGTGTGTTTGCATGTGTGTGTGCATTTGCATGTGTGTGTGCGTGAGAGAGTGTGTGTGTGTGAGTGTGTGTGTGTGCTTGCGTGTGTGCGCTTGCGTGTGTGTGCGTGCGTGCATGTGTGTGTGTGTAAGTGAGTGTGTGTGTGTGTGTAAGTGAGTGAGTGTGTAAGTGTGTGTGTGTGTGTAAGTGAGTGAGTGTGTAAGTGTGTGTGTGTGAGTGTGAGTGTGTAAGTGTGTGTGTGTGAGTGTGAGTGTGCGTAAGTGTGTGCTTGTGTGTGTGTGTGTGTGTGTGTGCGTGAGAGAGTGTGTGCATGAGAGAGTGTGTGTGTGAGTGTGTGTGTGTGTGTGTGTGTAAGTGAGAGAGTGTGTGTGAGTGTGTGAGTGAGTGTGTGTGAGTGAGTATGTGAGTGTGTGTGAGTGTGTGTGTGTGTTTGCATGTGTGTGCATTTGCATGTGTGTGTGAGTGTGTGCTTGCGTGTGCGTGCATGCATGTGTGTGTGTGTGTAAGTGAGTGTGTGTGTGTGTGTGAGTGTGTATGTGTGTGTGAGTGTGTGTGAGTGAGTGAGTGTGTGTGAGTGAGTGTGTGAGTGTGTGTGTGTGTGTTTGCATATGTGTGTGCATTTGCATGTGTGTGTGCGTGAGAGAGTGTGTGTGCGTGAGAGAGTGTGTGTGCGTGAGTGTGTGTGAGTGTGAGTGTGTAAGTGTGTGTGTGAGTGTGAGTATGTGTGTGTGAGTGTGTGTGAGTGAGAGACTGTGTGTGTAAGTGTAAGTGTAAGTGTGAGTGTGTGTGTGTGTGAGTGTGTGTGTGTGTGAGAGTGAGAGAGTGTGTGCATGAGAGAGTGTGTGCGTGAGAGAGTGTGTGCGTGAGTGTGTGTGTGTGTGAGTGAGAGAGTGTGTGTGAGTGAGTGTGTGTGAGTGTGTGAGTGTGTGTGAGTGTGTGTGTGTGTTTGTGTGTTTGCATGTGTGTGTGCATTTGCATGTGTGTGTGCGTGAGAGAGTGTGTGTGTGAGTGTGTGTGTGTGCTTGCGTGTGTGTGTGTGCGTGTGTGCATGTGTGTGTGTGTAAGTGAGTGTGTGTGTGTGTAAGTGAGTGAGTGTGTAAGTGTGTGTGTGTGTGAGTGTGAGTGTGTAAGTGTGTGTGTGTAAGTGTGTGTGTGTGTGTGTGAGAGAGTGTGTGCGTGAGAGAGTGTGTGTGTGAGTGAGTGTGTGAGTGAGTGAGTGAGTGTGTGTGAGTGAGTATGTGAGTGTGTGTGTGAGTGTGTGTGAGTGTGTGTGTTTGCATGTGTGTGCATTTGCATGTGTGTGTGAGTGTGTGCATGTGTGTGTGTGTGAGTGTGAGTATGTGTGTGTGAGTGTGTGTGAGTGAGAGACTGTGTGTGTAAGTGTAAGTGTGTGTGTGAGTGAGAGAGTGTGTGTGTGTGTGTGTGTGTGTGTATGAATGTGTATGAGTGAGTGTGTGTGAGTGAGTGAGTGTGAGTGAGTGTGTGTGCGTGAGAGAGTGTGTGTGCGTGAGTGTGTGTGCGTGAGTGTGCGTGAGTGTGTGTGTGTGTGTGAGTGTGTGTGTGAATGTGAGTGTGTGTGTGAGTGTGTGTGAGTGAGAGACTGTGTGTGTAAGTGTAAGTGTGAGTGTGTGTGTGTGTGTGAGTGTGTGTGTGAGTGTGAGTGTGAGTGTGTGTGTGAGTGTGTGTGAGTGAGAGACTGTGTGTGTAAGTGTAAGTGTGAGTGTGTGTGTGTGAGTGTGTGTGTGAGTGTGAGTGTGAGTGTGTAAGTGTGTGTGTGAGTGTGAGTGTGTGTGTGAGTGTGTGTGAGTGAGAGACTGTGTGTGTAAGTGTAAGTGTGAGTGTGTGTTAACACCTTTGTCGCGTCTCCCTCTGTTTGTCTCAAAGCTCTAATCATTTTATTTTCTGCCTGAATCTCTAAACGGAGGCGATGAACACAGAGAGTCTCCATATGAAGAGCGTCTGTCTCTCACACACTGATTATCTGGTGTGTGTAATAACGTCACACTTCTGTTTCTGTACAGGTTTCAGTAAAGAACATTTATTACACACTCACACACACACACACACACACGAGCAGATGCTGGCCACTGTTGACCAGTCGTCACTCGTCTGAAGAATGGGAAACCCCTCTCTCCTTCTGACTTTCACATGAGAAACTCTCTCCATCCTCCGATCCGTGAGCGCGTGACGTGTCCTCAGCACCGCAGCGCATCCCTTTCTCATTAAAGTCTCATAAATCCTGGCTAAATTTAACCCGGCCCTCGTCGAGGAGCGCCGCTCCGCTCTCACTGCCTCCCGCTTGCATCACATCCTGGGAACAACTTCTTCATTATCACAAACAATAATAATAATAAAGAAAACAGTACTTCACTCCTTTCTATCCTATAGACTCATAAGTTCTGTCTCTGTAGGAATAAATAAGTGTTTTCAAAGTTTTTCAAAAAAACAATCAAACAAGCAAAAAAATAAAAAATCTCTCAGAAGAAAATAAAACTGCCGTATTCTGATTAGGCCGTGATTCACGCACACACGCACACACGCACACACACGCACACACACACACACACACACACTACCCCATCCCTAAACCTACCCATCACACACACACACACACTAACCCTACCCCTAAACCTACCCATCACACACACACACACACACTACCCCTAGACCTACCCATCACACACACACACACACACACACACTACCCCTAGACCTACCCATCACACACACACACACACTAACCCTACCCCTAAACCTACCCATCACACACACACACACACACTACCCCTAGACCTACCCATCACACACACACACACACACACACTACCCCTAGACCTACCCATCTCAGGAAACATTCTGCATTTTACATTTTAAATAAAACATTGTTTAGTATGTTTTTAGAACTAACCATTTGAAATGTCCTCATATTTCACGTTTACGTTGTAATACCAGTGTAATACCCATGTCATTATACACATTTGTGTCCTCATATATCACAAAAACAAGCACACACACACACACACACATGGAAAACATGTCCAGGTCACACAAGGAAATAAATAAATGCCTTTCTTTTTCATTAGACAATGAATGAGGAGAGCCTATTTTTGGGCTAATTAAAAGCATTTAACCCCATATTCTCATTACTGTAATGCTGCAGATGTTCCACTTTCATAAGAGTAATGAGAATTTGTGGTGAATTGTGCTTAATTATTATCAAAATAATG
>CM077205.1:40807302-40854802 GCA_039654625.1 Rhinogobio ventralis | reverse complement strand
CAGGAATAATGTTTGAGGTGAACTCAGGTTTTAGTCTTTGCTTCTGTGATTGATTATTAGAGCACACATGTGGCTATAGAATATATAGATGCAAGAAAGAAAAGACCAATCACAATACAGTATGCAAATATACACCGATCAGGCATAACATTATGACCGGTGAAATGAATAACACTGATTATCTCTTCATCACGGCTCCTGTTAGTGGGTGGGATATATTAGGCAGCAAGTGAACATTTTGTCCTCAAAGTCGATGTGTTAGAAGCAGGAAAAATGGGCAAGCGTAAGGATTTGAGCGAGGAAGGGCCAAATTGTGATGGCTAGACGACTGGGTCAGAGCATCTCCAAAACTGCAGCTCTTGTGGGGTGTTCCCGGTCTGCAGTGGTCAGGATCTATCAAAAGTGCTCCAAGGAAGGAACAGTGGAGAACCGGAGACAGGGTCATGGGCGGCCAAGGCTCGTTGATGCACGTGGGGAGCGAAGGCTGGCCCGTGTGGTCCGATCAAACAGACGAGCTACTGGAGCTCAAATTGCTCAAGAAGTTAATGCTGGTTCTGATAGAAAGGTGTCAGAATACACAGAGCATCTCAGTTTGTTGCGTATGAAACGGTATTCCCTGGTGGCTGTGGCTCTTCCAGCAGGATAATGCTCCTGACACAAAGCACAAATGGTTCAGGAATGGTTTGAGGAGCACAACAACGAGTTTGAGGTGTTGACTTGGCCTCCAAATTCCCCAGATCTCAATCCAATCGAGCATCTGTGGGATGTGCTGAACAAACAAGTCCGATCCATGGAGGCCCCACCTCACAACTTACAGGACTTAAAGGATCTGCTGTTAACATCTTGGTGCCACATACCACAGCACACCTTCAGGGGTCTAGTGGAGTCCATGCCTCGACGGGTCAGCAACACAATATTAGGATCATAATGTAATGTGACCCGCGCCTCTAATTGCCAGGTTTCTCTGACAAACATCTAAAATCAGCTGGAAGTTAAAATCAAAGAAATGACAGTGGTGTGTGTGTGTGTGTGTGTGTGAGAGAGAGAGAGAGAGAGAGATGACTATACGTCAGAGTAACCTAACAAACTCTAAAATTAACCTGCACACTGACTATGTGAACACCTTGTGTGTGATTTGTTGATATAATTACCTCAAGCAGTTTGTCCGTTAATGTGTCCCTCAGCACATCACACCACAACACACACACATCTGGGCTGAAGTCTGCAAACCTGAGCGAGAAAACAGCATTCTTACAGGATAGATAGATAGTGTGTGATTGTGATTTTGTGTGTGTGCGTGTGTGTGAGTGTGTGTTTGTGTGTGAGTTAGTGTGTGTGTGTGAGTGTGTGTGTTTGTGTTTGTGTGTGTGAGAGAGAGTTAGTGAGTGTGTGTTAGAGAGTTAGTGTGTGTGTGTGTGCAAGAGAGAGAGAGTTAGTGTGTGTGTGTGTGTGTGTGCGAGAGAGAGTTAGTGTGTGTGTGTGTCAGTATGTCTGTGTGTGTGTGTCAGTGTGTGAGAGTGTGTCTGTGTTTCAGTGTGTATGTGTGTGTGTGAGTGAGTATGTGTGTGTGTGAGTATGTCAGTGTGTGTGTGTGTCAGTGTGTGAGAGTGTGTCTGTGTCAGTGTGTATGTGTCTGTGAGTGAGTGAGTGTGTGTGTGTGTGTGTCAGTATGTCAGTGTGTGTGTCAGTGTGTGAGAGTGTGTCTGTGAGAGTGTGTGTGTGAGACAGTATTTCAGTGTGTGTGTGTGTGTGTGTGTGTGTGTCTGTGTGTGTGTGTGTGTGTGTGTCAGTGTGTGAGAGTGTGTCTGTGTGTCAGTGTGTATGTGTGTGTGTGAGAGAGAGAGAGTTGGTGTGTGTGTGTGTGTGTGTGTGTCAGTGTGTGAGAGTGTGTCTGTGTGTCAATGTGTATGTGTGTGTGTGTGTGTGTGTGTGTGTGAGAGAGAGAGTTGGTGTGTGTGTGTGAGTGTGTGTGTGTGTGTGTGTGTGTGTGAGAGAGAGAGAGTTGGTGTGTGTGTGTGTGAGTGTGTGTGTGTGTGTGTGTGTGAGACAGTGTGTCAGTGTGTGTGTGTAAAGGAATCTAAGTGTTGCTCCTGATTGAATCAGGAATCGCAGAGGAATATGTCCAGCTGGAATTTTTTCATAGTGGGAATAAGCAACATTCCACAGGGATTTACAGTGTGATGCAGCTGTTCTTTCAGCATTCTTTACAACACACACACACACACACACACACACACACTGTTTACTTATTCATGAATAGACATTGTGAAATTGTGCTTAGTGTTGTTCTATTATCTCAGCAGCATCAGTGATTAATGAGTGTCACGTTTAACAAGGTTAAGATCAGCGGCAGGATCAGTGGGGATGGAGACCCAGCGCGACACGAGGCCTCTGGTCCAGGGATCAAACCGTCTCTTCTGATGAACTGAAGCGGTGCAGACGTCACAGGTTTCCTGGCAGGTAACGATAAAGAGATTCTCAAGTGCTTGACGAGAGCGACAATCATTCCTCTCTGAAGTCCGGCATGAATCAGTCACTCTCTGCTTTAATACATCCCAACTTTAATGATATAATTATCTCACAATCAAAAGAGAGAGAGAGAGAGAGAGAGAGAGAGAGAGAGTGAGAGAGAGAGAGAGAGAGAGAGACAGAGAGAGACAGAGAGAGAGAGAGAGAGAGACAGAGAGAGAGAGAGAGAGAGAGAGAGACAGAGAGAGAGAGAGAGAGAGACAGAGAGACAGAGAAAGAGAGAGACGGGATCTATTCTGGGACTCGCTCATGTACAGACAGTCTGACGCCAGATGGCTCATTCTAATAAATATTCAACCTTAACACGGTTCCCAATGTAACTTCTCTCCCCTTCATTTTTCTTTCTCCTCCCTCCCACTTCCTCTGTGTTCTCTGAGCGGCTGCCAGCATCCACCCGTGACGGAGGGATTACGGTACAGTACGGTCTGCGTACAGTAACGTGGGAAGAAAGGAAAAGAGTCTGATATCACAGCAGAATCAAAAGAAAACAACTGCATGAAGAAAACGAAGCCTGTGGAGGAACAGTTTCTGTCATTACTCACCCTTGTGCCATTTGTTTGCTGTTGTGTTTGGAAGGAGAGTTTGTGAGGAATGTTCATGCAACCTTTCAAACTGGTGCGATTATGAGCACACGTCGACGTTTGGTGTCAGTGACGTCATGACTTACATTTCATTAATTGGCAGTAAATGCTGTTTTTCCACCATTCACACAGAAATGATGTAGATCCTTCATGTTTTTATTATGCTGCCAGAATATTCCCAAGATGAATAGTGATATAGTATCTTTGGTAACACTTTATTTTACAGTGTCCTTGTTACATATGTTACATGTACTTACCATAATAATAACAGTAAATTATGCATAATTACATGCAACTAAACCTCAACCAAACCCTAACCCTATAGTAAATACATGTAGTTCATTAATATTACTCAGTACTTAAATATATAATTACACTGTAACAATGACACCTTAAAATAAAGTGAATCTTTTTATTAGATGCATGCTGGTTTGATGCATTGTTCTGATGCAGTTTATCCAGGATTTTCAAGGTAAATATGGACTTGACAATAACGTTACAGTGCAATGCAAGTCTTAATGGTCCTAAAAGCAGGCTTCATTTTCTTTTAGCAAATTATGTTTTTTTCTTCTTTTTCTCTTGCATTTGGAGTGAAATCCGAGCCGGACGATCTTCCTCAGCTCATTGACTCTCGGCCTGTCTCTCGCTCTGACAGCGTGTTTGGACGCGGCCGCATCGCTGTAATCAGCGCACTCAGGGTTCGCTCGCTCGCCTCGTGTGATTCATTTGATGACCAGTCTCATATCAGAGCACAGAACCTGGAGACAGCACCATGACAACCATCCCACAGCCGGCCAATCGCAGCGTGGCTTTATATGGCAGGAAATGGATCTCTGGGAGATTTCGAGTGGGTGGACGAGGCCTATCGCCTCGATTCACAACAGGACACACACTGCGTGTGAGTGTGTTTTATGGCACAGTAGTAGGTGAAAAGATGACTGGAGTTTGGTAATGTCTAGTTAGCAGTGAGGAGTCATTTATCAGACGCTAAGCCAACTATCGTGGAAGAAATATGCTGCATGTATGTCTATACATGGTCTATAATATGTGATCATTATACATACATTATATACATTACAACTGGATTAAAAAAAGGATATGTTAACTAATAGTTAGTTGACATGTAGTTGTAACTTACAGTCAGTAGAATGTGTGAAGTGGACTTAAATCTGTATAAAATATTAACTTAATCTTGTAATGTTACAATGCATTAATTTTCAACAATCTGAACTTTCAGATTTGGTTGCAATCCGATTCACCGCTTTACATGCATTTGAAGAAAACCTCAGCGCACATGCGGAGCTACTGACGTAAAACACACACTTTGGTAAGAATTAAAACATGTAAACTAAAAGGTATTTTTGAGTATATATAATCAGATTCAACACTAAAAAATGCTGGGTTGTTTCAACCCATGTCTGGGTCAAATATGGACAAACCCAAGCGTTGGGTTAAAAAAAGTGAAAAATTTAAACCAATGGTTGGGTTTGTCTAAGAGTTTAAACAACCCAGCATTTTTAGAGTGAGGTGTTTACATGCTAAATTTGATCCTATTGACACTCTGCAACAAACCACACAAAAACCTTTTGGATGGGCTTTTTTGAGTTTTACTTCCAAAAGTTGAGCTTACTTTTTTAATTTTGTCAATTCAAATGCATTTAGCAAATCATTAGGATAAACACAATGAAGTAAGTTTATTTCACTAAAGTCAAAAACACTACCTTCACTCTGTTCAGATCGACATGAAGGTTTGAGTCCGACTGTGCATCAATCCCATTATAAATGGATAAGTGGGTTAAACACCAGGATTGTGCAAAACTGTTCTGAATGGCGCACAGCTGTTAAACACCAAATCCAGCAGAAAATCCAGATTTATCAGCAACAGATTATGAAATGTTGATGGCAAATGTCACCGACTCATTCACAGAGTTCAGCATTTCCAGACTGTCACCGCTGCCTCAGTGCCACTGACGTCTGTTCGTTGGTTCGTCTGTTCATCTGTTTGTCTGTTCATCTGTCCGTCTGTCCGTATGATCGTCTGTTTGTCTGTCCGTCTGTCTGTCTGATCATCTGTTCGTCTGTTAGTCTGTTCGTCTGTCTGTCTGTCCGTCTGATCGTCCATTTGTCTGTTTGTCTGATCGTCCATTTGTCTGTTTGTCTGGTTGTCTGTTCGTCTATCTGTCTGTCCGTCTGATCGTCTGATCGTCTGTTTGTCTGTCCGTCTGTCCGTCTGATCTTCTGATAGTCTGATCGTCGGTCCGTCTGATCGTCTGTTTGTCTGTCCGTCTGTCCGTCTGATCTTCTGATAGTCTGATCGTCGGTCCGTCTGATCGTCTGTTTGTCTGTCCGTCTGATCTTCTGATAGTCTGATCGTCGGTCCGTCTGATCGTCTGTTCGTCTGTCTGTCTGTCCGTCTGTCTGTCTGATCATCTGTCCGTCTGATCGTCTGATCGTTCGTTTGTCTGTCTGTCCGTCTGATCATCTGATCGTCTGATCGTCTGTCCGTCTTATCGTCTGTTCGTCTGTCTGTCTGTCCGTCTGATCATCTGTCCGTCTGATCGTCTGATCGTCTGATCGTCTGATCGTCTGTTTGTCTGTCCATCTGTTTGTCTGGACATCTGTCTGTTCTTCCGGTCGTCTGTTCTTCTGGTCATCTGTTCTTCTGTTCATCTGTTTGTCTGTTCATCTGTCCGTCTGTCCGTATGATCGTCTGTTTGTCTGTCCGTCTGTCTGTCTGATCATCTGTTAGTCTGTTCGTCTGTCTGTCTGTCCGTCTGATCGTCCATTTGTCTGTTTGTCTGGTCGTCCATTTGTCTGTTTGTCTGGTTGTCTGTTCGTCTATCTGTCTGTCCGTCTGATCGTCTGTTCGTCTGTTTGTCTGTCCGTCTGATCTTCTGATCGTCTGATCATCTGTCCGTCTGATCGTCTGTTCGTCTGTCTGTCTGTCCGTCTGTCTGTCTGATCATCTGTCCGTCTGATCGTCTGATCGTTCGTTTGTCTGTTTGTCTGTCCGTCTGATCATCTGTCCGTCTGATCGTCTGTTCATCTGTCTGTCTGTCCGTCTGTCAGTCTGATCATCTGTCCGTCTGTACGTCTGATCGTCTGATCGTTCGTTTGTCTGGTCGTCTGGTTGCCTATCTGTCTGTCCGTCTGATCGTCTGATCGTCTGTTTGTCTGGAGATCTGTCTGTTCTTCCGGTCGTCTGTTCTTCTGGTCATCTGTTCTTCTGTTCATCTGTTTGTCTGTTCATCTCTCCGTATGATCGTCTGTTTGTCTGTCCGTCTGATCGTCTGTTCGTCTGTTCATCTGTTTGTCTGTTCGTCTGTTTGTCTTTTTGTCTGTTTGTCTGTTTGTTTGTTTGTCTGTTTTTCTGTTCGTCTGGTAATTTGTTTGTCTGATTTTCCGGTCATCTGTTTTTCTGTTTGTCCGTTCATCTGGTCATCTGTTTGTCTGTTTGTATGTTCGTCTGTCTGTCTGTTCGTCTGTTAGTCTGTTTGTCTGTTCGTCTGTCCGTCTGTCTGTCTGTTCGTCTGTTCATCTGTTCGTCTGGACGACTGATCATCTGTTTTTCTGTTTGTCTGTTCATTTGGTCATCTGTTTGTTTGTCTGTTCGTCTGTTTGTCTGTCTGTCTTTCTGTTCGTCAGTCCGTCTGTTCATCTGTTAGTCTTTTCGTCTTATCGGCTGTTCGTCTGTCTGTCTGTTTGTCTGTCTGTCTGTCTGTTTGTCTGTTCATCTGTTCGTCTGGACGACTGGTCATCTGTTTTTCTGTTTATCTGGTCATCTGTTAGTCTTTTCGTCTTATCGGCTGTTCGTCTGTCTGTCTGTTCGTCTGTCTGTCTGTCTGTCTGTCTGTCTGTTTGTCTGTTTGTCTGTTCATCTGGTCGTCTGTTCTTCTGTTTGTCTGTTCTTCTGTTTGTCTGTTCGTCTGTCTGTCTGTTCATCTGTTCGTCTGTTAGTCTGTTTGTCTGTTCGTCTGTCTGTCTGTCTGTCTGTCTGTTCGTCTGTCTGTTTGTCTGGACGACTGATCATCTGTTTTTCTGTTTTTCTGTTCATCTGGTCATCTGTTTGTTTATCTGTTTGTCTGTCCGTCTGTTTGTTGGTTCGTCTGTTAGTCTGTTAGTCTTTTTCGTCTTATCGGCTGTTTGTCTGTTTGTCTGTTCGTCTGTCTCTCTGTTCGTCTGTCTGTCTTTTCGTCTGTTTGTCTGGACGACTGATCATCTGTATTTCTGTTTGTCTGTTCATCTGTTTGTCGTTTGTCTGTTCTTCTGGTTGTCTGTTTGTATGTTCTTCTGTTTGTCTGTTTGTCTGTTCATCTGTTTATCTGTTTATCTGGTCATCTGTTTGTCTGTTCATCTGGTCATCTGGTCATCTGTTTGTCGTTTGTCTGTTCTTCTGGTCGTCTGTTCGTCTGTTCTTCTTTTTGTCTGTTCATCTGGTCATCTGGTCATCTGTTTGTCGGTTTGTCTGTTTGTCGTTTGTCTGTTCTTCTGTTTGTCTGTTTGTCTGTTCATCTGTTTGTCGTTTGTCTGTTCTTCTGGTCGTCTGTTTGTCTGTTCGTCTGTTCATCTGTTCATCTGTTTGTCTGTTTGTCGTTTGTCTGTTCTTCTGGTCGTCTGTTCTTCTGTTTGTCTGTTTATCTGTTTGTCTGTTCATCTGTTTGTCGTTTGTCTGTTCTTCTGGTCGTCTGTTTGTCTGTTCGTCTGTTCATCTGTTCATCTGGTCATCTGTTTGTCTGTTTGTTGTTTGTCTGTTCTTCTGGTCATCTGTTCTTCTGTTTTTCTGTTCGTCTGGTCATCTGTTTGTCTGTTTGTCATTTGTCTGTTCTTCTGGTTGTCTGTTCATCTGTTCGTCTGTTTGTCTGTTTGTCTGTTCGTCCAATCATCTGTTTGTTTGTTCGTCTGTTTTTCTTTTCTTCTGGTCGTCTGTTTGTCTGTTCTTCTGTTTGTCTGTTTGTCTGTTCATCTGGTCATCTGTTTGTCTGTTTGTCTGTTTGTTGTTTGTCTGTTCTTCTGGTTGTCTGTTCTTCTGGTCGTCTGTTCATCTGGTTGTCTGTTCATCTGCTCATCTGTTTGTCATTTGTCTGTTCTTCTGGTCGTCTGTTCATCTGGTTGTCTGTTCATCTGCTCATCTGTTTGTCATTTGTCTGTTCTTCTGGTCGTCTGTTTGTCCGATCGTCTGTTTGTTTGTTTGTCTGTTTGTCTGTTCATCTCTCTGTCTGTCTGTCTGTTCGTCTGTCTGTTTGTCTGTTTGTCTTATCATCTGTTTGTCTGTTTTTCTGTTTGTCTGTTCATCTGGTCATCTGTTTGTCTGTCCATCTGTCTGTTCGTCTGTTCATCTGTCCATCTGTTCGTCTGTTTGTCTGTTCGTCTGTTCGTCTGTTCATCTGTCCATCTGTTCGTCTGTTTGTCTGTTCGTCTGTTTGTCTGTCCGTCTGGCTGTCTGGCTGTCTGCGACACGTACGGTTACAGTTCACCGGGAACAGTGATCACTCTCCCACAATAAACAAATTAATTTACTGAATTTACATGTATGACTTTCTTCTGTGAAATAAAAAAGAATAAGATCATTAGCGTGCACCCCTCTGACTTTCATTTTATGAACAAAAAAACTTCAGAAGAAAGAAAGTCATAAAAGTATGGAAGGACATAATTGAGTGTAAATGATGACAGAATGAACATTTTAGGGTGAGCTGTCCCTTTAAATATCTTGCTCTTGATGAATTCCAGCAGTAGGTGTTAAACTTAACTTCACATCTTCATTTGATTCTGCAAACAGACTTGACCAGCATGACAGTTTTCTTTGGTATATTTTTGCACATCTGCCGTGTTTAATGTGAGGACGTCAGGGCTTATGGAGTGAGAGCTGACGTGTGTGTGGAGAGAGGCATGATGGGACGCTGTGAAGTTCGGATGAGCATCACTGGCCTCAGCACAGCATCACGTGACAGCCAGTTTTTAACGCAAGGGTTAAGCTGGAGCCGCGTGCATCAGTCATTGTGATTGTTGAGGTGTTTGTGGGTTAACCTGCAGCGTCTCACGCAGGACAAGCATCAGTCATTACAGGAGCAGACGGAGAGCCTGACGCCCCGCTGACGCTCCCCATGAACCCCGTACATCACCATCCATCCGTCCGTCCGTCCGCCGGAGAGACTCCAGGATCACAGCCGTGTGTTTCTCTGGACTCAACACCATCTCAGCTCAGTTCTGTCCTGCTTTACCCTCGATTATTTCTTCTGCAGAACACAACGGAGAAATATTGGAGAAATAATCATGCAGCTCTTTTCCATACAACAGTTCATAGTGATCAGGGCTATTATCTTTAAAATGAACAGTGTTGGGTCTGTTCCTCTAAAAAGTAATTAATTACTAGCTACTAATTACATCTTCAACAGTGTAATTAGATTACTGTACTAATTACTCTCTCTAAAAAATATTCTTATTACTAATTACTTTATGAATTCCGAATCAAACCTGGGCCAGTTGAAGAATACAAGGATAGACATGAAACTGCTCTTTTAATTCTTTCCAATAACTATAAAATTGCACAAATTATACTTGAAGTGTTTAAAGGGAGAGAAACATTTTAACATATGTTACATTTTAATCCACTATTGTTTAATATAGAATTTAGTATTGAATGCAAGTACATCAGAAGGTACTGTAATTAAATGACAGAAATTGTAAGAGGGGTAAAAGTAATTAAATTACAGTAATTAATTACTTAGTAATGCGTTACATTACTAATTCAACACTGAAAACTAAACGCATTAAAAACATTTCCAATGCAACATTTATCATTTTTGTTTAATTTAAGTTGGTGCACTAAAATAATAAACTGAAAGAAAAATAATCTAAACTATATAGACATAAAAAAATTATAAACATGACAAAAAGCACAAACAAAATTACTCATATTTTAAAGTTAAAACAATGGAACAGTTGTGATGAGTAAACAGTGAAATCGATTTCTATTCCTTTAAACGTGAAACAGATGTGATTTATGTGAGTGTGTGACTTCAGATGTTCTGTTCTGTAATATGAAGTGATGGTTTGATTGAAGCACCTTCACAGCATGTGTGTGAGTTTATGCTAATTCTTCTTTAATTCCGTCTTTAACTGCAGCACATGAAGCACGCGCCGCTCCGTTCCTCTCACGTGATGTGAAGGTTTTGAAGATGTTTCCCTTGATCCGCTTGATCCAGAGAAGCTCAAAGCGACTGTAATATTATGAACTGTTCATGAGAGATTTGAGCGGACGCAGCAGATGTTCGAGCAGGTGTGCGCAGACACGCAGACGCAGGTGAATGAACAGATGCAGCATCCGCATATCTGACCTTTGACATCAGCGGGTGAGACTTTAACACTAACCCTATGTCAGTTCAGTGATATTGTACATTTCAAACGCTCATGCATATTTCACACACGTATAGCAATAACGTCCCCAGTTTCAGGAGAAGGTCAAACCAAGACTGGACTGATGTGCTTCATAAAGCGGGAAACTTTTTAGTAGCATTATCCGGTTACGGCTGGAAAACAGAGATCACACACATACACAGATTTCCAGAGAAGAAGAATCACTTGAGTAATTGTTCTTGTCATTTGCACTGTAATTTTACTCCTGAATGCCTTGTTTTAGACAGGAATGAATAAAAATCGGCTTTGCTTCAGGTGCTTTTGCATCTAACCTCTCTCTCTCGGTCGCCCCTGGACTCCTCTCTCTCTCTCTGTGTGTGTGTGTCCCTCATTATCAGTTGATAATTCTCTCTCACTCAGGCACATTAAGGCTGCGAGTGTGTCGTCCAGTGCGGCGGGCGGCGCTTCAGGGCCCCGGGAGGTTTCGATGGCAGGAGTCGGTCCCTGAGCTGGAGGCACGAGGCTCAACTCTGAGTCCAGCTCAAAGCCCTTCGGTCCCTCTGATCCCGGCTAATTTAATTAGTCTGAGAGACGCGGGTGAGTCCAGAAGAATTCTTCAGATGCAGAACGTGTGGCCCACTTACCAACACAACCCTGGAGTCGCATCACTTCTGTTCCCTCATTAGCTCCTGTTAGGAGAATAATTCATGAAATAATTCACTGTTATAAGGGAACTAAAGTGTCAAAAACAGTGGCAAGTGATTCTGTGTCTGACCCTTTAAATGACTTCAGGGTAATTTACCCTTCTTAACTCTCTCCCCGCCATCTTTCCATGTTTTCCATGTTATACGGTAGGGTATGGGATTAAATTCCCACCAAAGGCACTGCAGTCACGAATCAGAAAATAATATGCGTGATTTCAGAGAGTCAGTGAATCAGTGAATCAGAGAATCAGTGAATCAGAGAATCAGTGAATCAGAGAATCAGAGAATCAGTGAATCAGAGAATCAGTGAATCAGAGAATCAGTGAATCAGAGAATCAGAGAATCAGTGAATCAGAGAATCAGAGAATCAGTGAATCAGTGAATCAGAGAATCAGTGAAACAGAGAATCAGTGAATCAGAGAATCAGAGAATCAGTGAAACAGAGAATCAGTGAATCAGAGAATCAGTGAATCAGAGAATCAGACAATCAGAGAATCAGTGAAACAGAGAATCAGTGAATCAGAGAATCAGTGAAACAGAATCAGTGAATCAGTGAATCAGAGAATCAGTGAATCAGAGAATCAGTCAATCAGTGAATCAGAGAATCAGTGAATCAGAGAATCAGTGAATCAGAGAATCAGTGAATCAGTGAATCAGAGAATCAGAGAATCAGTGAATCAGAGAATCAGTGAATCAGTGAATCAGAGAATCAGTGAAACAGAGAATCAGTGAATCAGAGAATCAGTTAATCAGAGAATCAGTTAATCAGAGAATCAGAGAATCAGACAATCAGAGAATCAGTGAAACAGAGAATCAGTGAAACAGAGAATCAGTGAATCAGTGAATCAGAGAATCAGTGAAACAGAGAATCAGAGAATCAGTGAATCAGAGAATCAGAGAATCAGTGAATCAGAGAATCAGTGAATCAGATAATCAGTGAAACAGAGAATCAGTGAATCAGTGAATCAGAGAATCAGAGAATCAGTGAATCAGAGAATCAGAGAATCAGAGAATCAGTGAATCAGAGAATCAGTGAATCAGAGAATCAGTGAAACAGAGAATCAGAGAATCAGTGAATCAGTGAATCAGAGAATCAGAGAATCAGTGAATCAGAGAATCAGTGAATCAGTGAAACAGAGAATCAGAGAATCAGTGAATCAGTGAATCAGAGAATCAGTGAAACAGAGAATCAGTGAATCAGAGAATCAGACAATCAGTGAAACAGAGAATCAGAGAATCAGAGAATCAGTGAATCAGAGAATCAGTGAATCAGAGAATCAGTGAATCAGTGAATCAGTGAATCAGAGAATCAGTGAATCAGTGAATCAGTGAATCAGAGAATCAGTGAATCAGAGAATCAGTCAATCAGTGAATCAGAGAATCAGTGAATCAGAGAATCAGTGAATCAGAGAATCAGTGAATCAGTGAATCAGAGAATCAGAGAATCAGTGAATCAGAGAATCAGTGAATCAGTGAATCAGAGAATCAGTGAAACAGAGAATCAGTGAATCAGAGAATCAGTTAATCAGAGAATCAGTTAATCAGAGAATCAGAGAATCAGACAATCAGAGAATCAGTGAAACAGAGAATCAGTGAAACAGAGAATCAGTGAATCAGTGAATCAGAGAATCAGTGAAACAGAGAATCAGAGAATCAGTGAATCAGAGAATCAGAGAATCAGTGAATCAGAGAATCAGTGAATCAGATAATCAGTGAAACAGAGAATCAGTGAATCAGTGAATCAGAGAATCAGAGAATCAGTGAATCAGAGAATCAGAGAATCAGAGAATCAGTGAATCAGAGAATCAGTGAATCAGAGAATCAGTGAAACAGAGAATCAGAGAATCAGTGAATCAGTGAATCAGAGAATCAGAGAATCAGTGAATCAGAGAATCAGTGAATCAGTGAAACAGAGAATCAGAGAATCAGTGAATCAGTGAATCAGAGAATCAGTGAAACAGAGAATCAGTGAATCAGAGAATCAGACAATCAGTGAAACAGAGAATCAGAGAATCAGAGAATCAGTGAATCAGAGAATCAGTGAATCAGAGAATCAGTGAATCAGTGAATCAGTGAATCAGAGAATCAGTGAATCAGAGAATCAGTGAAACAGAGAATCAGAGAATCAGTGAATCAGTGAATCAGAGAATCAGTGAAACAGAGAATCAGTGAATCAGAGAATCAGACAATCAGTGAATCAGTGAATCAGAGAATCAGTGAAACAGAGAATCAGTGAATCAGTGAAACAGAGAATCAGTGAATCAGAGAATCAGAGAATCAGACAATCAGTGAATCAGTGAATCAGAGAATCAGTGAAACAGAGAATCAGTGAATCAGTGAATCAGAGAATCAGTGAATCAGAGAATCAGCATGATAAACTTTGCACCAGAAAGATAAAAAGTTCAGCTCTTCATAGCCGTAATTGCGTGGTGAGCTGTGCGATTATTGAATGTGAAGAGAGTAATGGTGTTCATTTGTAAATGTGTGTTCTCCCTGATGATCATTCATCTCTGGCATACTCTTTCCTGATTACTTCCAAATGAAGAGCTTCCACTACAGACATTAGAGCCGCTTCTGTCCCTGCCGACAATCAGACCTTCAGGATTCAATCTCAGTCCACAGCATTTCCACACAACTCCATCAGAATATACAGCAGAAAGCATGTGTACAGTAACAGACAGTGTGACGAAACATCAGAATCAGGGATTGTTGCTTTGGGATTTTCATTGAGATGCTGGTAATGTTTAAAAATGATCTGACAGGAACGTTTATTTAATGCAGCCGTAAATGAGAGTCAGATCTAAACATAATCCATAACTAAGCCATGCATTCACTCTCATAACACATCAAGATCATCTAAAAACGTTATTTGGACTTGCCATGGGATGAACATCTCTTGAGAACAGAATATTTGTGTTGTGAGCGGTTTCCAGTCAAACTGTACTTGAGTCAAATCATAAAACATGTGAAAATATGGTTTAATTATGTGTATTTAATACACATAAAATGCCAGGTATGAGAAAAGTATTTTATTTTACAAGAATTTTACATTTCAATGTTCCTTCCTATTTCTTTGTAATTATATGTGACATTTACTAGTGGTTTCTGAGTAAAAACTGTTTCTGCATAAATAATCTTTATTTGCAACTTTTAAAGAAAAATGTTTTTTGACAGACACTCACAATCCCTGTCTGTGAAACGCTGAAACGCTTCCGGTCGGTTCACTGGGCTTTGGGCTTTGACTGTTTGCATGTTAACTCTGCGTCTTTACCTTAAAGAGCGAATCAGAGCCGTCCATCTGCTGACCCTCTGACCCCGTGAAACCGCAGCAGATTTCAGGAGCAGGTGAGGCGGGCCGGCCGGAGAATCACGCATCTCTCCGCTCCTCCACCGGCAGCAGGAAAGCTTGTGCATTTTTTAATCCCAGCTAAAAATAACAGACTTTACGAAGAAGAGGGTCAGAGCCTTGTCATATCAGGTTATGTCTGCCCGGGATACTTGTACGAGTGTATCATGATCCATTTTGTGAGAGCACAGCTCATGAATTATAAATGATGGCAGCCCGCGCAGGTTGCGAGAAGTGCCGTGCTTGTTTTCTTCTCGTCGGTTTCGTGTTTTCTCTTCCCCGAGGCGAGATTCCTTTCCTCGCCGTGTCTCCTTTTTGTCAGAGGTTGTAGGTGCATTTTCAGCGGCGAGGTAAAAGCAGACCAACACGCTGAATAATTGAACACGGCGTGTTTGAACAGGTACAAAAATAATCCTGTCTCTGTGTCTTTGAGAAGCTCTCCGCACAGATCAGAGCCAGATATGAAATATTAAAGGTTATTGGTGGGGTGAGAGCGAGCGCTCCTGCGAGAGCAGGTAACTGCATGGCATCAGATGCGTTTGGTTTATTCATGGCGATCTCTCTCTGTAAATAGCGCAGCGGATACAGCCGTTTCACCAGCCCGTCTGAGAGAGCCACTCGGACACCTGAGGGAGACCCGCTCGCCTCCGTCTGCAGGTGCGGCTCCAGCGGTCAGCGGTCAGCAGGGGTCGAGCTCCTCCGGCGGGAGGGCCTCAGGTTTGAGGTTAATTACCACAGAGAGAGTCTGAACTGGGCCAGGCTGAGGACGACGCTGCTAACGAGGGCGATCTGATACCAATTAATGCAGTGACAGGCCCTCGCCCCCGACCTGCCCGCGGGCCCTCGCCGGGTATCACAGAGGATATTATTCTGATCCCATAAAGTGTGCTGGTAACTACACTAATGACTCGAGCTTCTCATGAACACTGTAACATTCGGGAGTTTCTGTGTGTCATTTTTATTACTTCCAGATTCTACTCGACATCATGATGCTGAAGGGCCTGCTGTGTGATCCTGTAACGGGTCCAACACTGCAAATCATGCTCTTCCTCAGTGATTCCGTCTTGTTTTCCAGCACAAATATCTATAAATCAACATTTACTGGAGGAGCAAAATGACTGATGATTCTGAAAAATGCATCAAAATGAAGTGAGTTTGTGCTTAACGTGTTTGTTCACCTAAAAATGTCAATTCTGTCAGTAATTACTCACCAGAACTCAAACCCGGAACACAAGTTAACCTCTAAGACCCAGGAAAACAAAGTCTTTTAAATGTAATATTTTTTTCATATCATTACATTGTTTAGAGAATAAGAAACAACTGGAATTTTCTTTCTTTTTTTTTGTTTTGTTTGAAAAATGGACTATGAAATGACATGACATGTATAGGCAAAAACAATGGGATTTATTTTTTTATGAAAGATATGTTATATTGATGTATCCTTTTACTCTAGCAATATGTGTGTAAAATGGCCAAACATATGTTTTCCCATTCAATGCAATGCATCTATACACTGGATATAATGTGTTCTTGGAGCAACGTGTAATGAAAAACAAAGTGTAATTTTCAGCATTGTCATAATAACATCTAATATTTTATGTAATTTCTTTCCCTGTTCACTTGTGTCTCCAGAATGCCTGATAAACATGATTTCAGTCTACAGTGGACGTGTATGAAATCAATGTTCTGTAACAGAAAGTCATATTTTGATTAGAAACCCCATAACATTTCCCTGAGACGTTGATTTATAACAAACAATTTGAAAATTAGTCAGATTTAAATGATAATTACAAAATATTTTCTTATTTCCATAAGAGAAGTTGTTGTCCTGGTGAAAGCTCCAAACCAACGGTCTCTGTGAAAAGCCCTGAATGAGCTCTTTACATCCAGACTTAAAGCTTTGACGTGTGTGACGTGTACAGGTGCTGGTCATATAATTAGAATATCATCAAAGAGTTGACTTATTTCACTAATTCCATTCAAAAAGTGAAACTTGTATATTATGTTATATAATGTTTATTTCTTTTAATTTTGAGGATTATAACTGACAACTAAGGAAAATCCCAAATTCAGGAGCTCAGAAAATTTGAATATTACTTAAGACTAATACAAAGAAAGGATTTTTAGAAATCTTGGCCAACTGAAAAGAATGAACATGTACAGCACTCAATACTTAGTTGGGGCTCCTTTTGCCTGAATTACTGCAGCAATGCGGCGTGGCATGGAGTCGATCAGTCTGTGGCACTGCTCAGGTGTTATGAGAGCCCAGGTTGCTCTGATAGTGGCCTTCAGCTCTTCTGCATTGTTGGGTCTGGCATATCGCATCTTCCTCTTCACAATACCCCATAGATTTTCTATGGGGTTAAGGTCAGGCGAGTTTGCTGGCCAATTAAGAACAGGGATACCATGGTCCTTAAACCAGGTACTGGTTGCTTTGGCACTGTGTGCAGGTGCCAAGTCCTGTTGGAAAATGAAATCTGCATCTCCATAAAGAAGCATGAAGTGCTCTAAAACTTCCTGGTATACGGCTGCGTTGACCTTGGACCTCAGAAAACACAGTGGACCAACACCAGCAGATGACATGGCACCCCAAACCATCACTGACTGTGGAAACTTTACACTGGACCTCAAGCAACATGGATTGTGTGCCTCTCCTCTCTTCCTCCAGACTCTGGGACCCTGATTTCCAAAGGAAATGCAAAATTTACTTTCATCAGAGAACATAACTTTGGACCACTCAGCAGTGGTCTAGTCCTTTTTGTCTTTAGCCCAGGCGAGACGCTTCTGACGCTGTCTGTTGTTCAAGAGTGGCTTGACACAAGGAATGCGACAGCTGAAACCCATGTCTTGCATACGTCTGTGCGTAGTGGTTCTTGAAGCACTGACTCCAGCTGCAGTCCACTCTTTGTGAATCTCCCCATCCCTATTGCTTGTACACTTTTTTCTACCACATAATTTCCTTCCCTTCGCCTCTCTATTAATGTGCTTGGACACAGAGCTCTGTGAACAGCCAGCCTCTTTTGCAATGACCTTTTGTGTCTTGCCCTCCTTGTGCAAGGTGTCAATGGTCGTCTTTTGGATAACTGTCGAGTCAGCAGTCTTCCCCATGATTGTGTAGCCTACAGAACTAGACTGAGAGACCATTAAAAGGCCTTTGCAGGTGTTTTGAGTTAATTAGCTGATTAGAGTGTGGCACCAGGTGTCTTCAATATTGAACCTTTTCATAATATTCTAATTTTCTGAGATACTGAATTTGGGATTTTCCTTAGTTGTCAGTTATAATCATCAAAATTAAAAGAAATAAACATTTGAAATATATTAGTCTGTGTGCAATGAATGAATATAATATACAAGTTTCACTTTTTGAATGGAATTAGTGAAATAAATCAACTTTTTGACGATATATTCTAATTATATGACCAGCACCTGTATAATGTCCTCGCACGAGAACAGTGGCACCCATGAGGTTAAGATGAAATCCTTTTTGTGTACAAAAACAAACAAAAATAAAATTCTCTCCCGTGCCAGTCTCCTACGCGATTCACGTAAGCACCACAACGCATGCATGTGATCATGTGATCGTGCTCGGCCAATAGTGAGCCGGCGTTCTGCCGTAGAACCCGGAAGCGCTGGACTCTGTGAATATCCCAACAAAGTGAACAGTGTAAGAGTCTGACAGGGAAGAGAAGAGATTGTTGAATAAAGTCGATATTTTTGTTTGTTTTTCATGCAAAAAGTATTCTCGTCACTATTGGATGCTAATGGACTATTTTAACAAAGTTTTACTGCCTTTCTGGACCTTGAAAGTTGCCATGACTTTGCTGACTACGGAGGGTCATCAGAAATATATTCCTTTGTGTTCCCGAAGATGAACGAAGGTCTTACGGGTTTGGAGATATCTGCCAATGAGGTCAGAAAAATAATATTAATTTAAAGGGAAAACAATATTATTTTTCTGACCAGATTGGCAGATATCTGTTCTTGTTTTAAGCACAAACTCACTGCATTTTTCAGAAACACTTCATTTTGCTTCTCCAGTAAATGCATCTTGATTTATAGATATTTGTGCGAGACAAAAATTATCATCAAATTCTCTGGAGATCAAATGAACGGCACATTAATTTCAAAACTCTTATTATAACAACTATTTGTGCATGTTTTTTTTTATTCTAAGGAACTTCCTGGGAAACATTGTTGATACTTCAATGAAACTCATCTGAACTCCATTCGGTCTCCATTAACTAATGGGAAGGCAATGGAGACTTGTGCTTATGTTAGGTTTCAGAAGCGATCTCAAGATACCAAAGGTCAGAAATGAGCTCAAAACTATTCTCATCAAACTTACTCAGTGTCAACTATTTGTGTCTATTTTTATTTTTCAGGGGAAACATCTTTGATAATTCAACTAAACACAACTGAGAACTGCATTAGGTCTCTTGAGCTTTGAAAGGGTAACTCCATGCAGAAGCGTTTCCTCTGCAGGTGTGTGTGTGTGTGTGTGTGTGTGTGTGTGTGTGTGTTGTAAACGCTGCTCAGTTGCGTGTGCAGTTAAAAGGGCCAGATTGATCTAAACCTGTAGAGAACAGCTCAATACTCTGGTGTCTGAAAGGCTCGGTGCGGACACCTCCAGCGGCCTGTCTGTTTCCCCCCGAGTGGCGTTGGGCGTCCCACGGCAGCCTGATTGGATCCCCACTGAGGGAACGGGCTGTGACGTGCCGCTGTCTCCATACGGAACCACTCCGATGCTCCGACCCGTTATCGAAATCCCAGCAGCCGCCCCACAGAAACTCACCATGAAGACACTGTCCTTTTGCACCCAAAAAGCTCATATAAGTACAAAAAGACGGGCGGTGCTTCGATTCTCCCTCTACAAAGAGACCCCAAAAGAGCAGTCCCACCGTGTGATAATTGCGAGGTACCTGGTGCAAGCGCCGCTCGACGATCTGACACGACGGATGAAAGAGGGCAGAAATCTGAAATGCCTGAAATGAGAGTCAAACGTTTATCTGGACTTCAATGTTGCCAGAGCGCTCAAAGAACTCAAAAGGTGTTTCTTTCCTCACGCAAGCCTCATGTATCACTCGTCATAATCCTTTAACCTGAGAAATCCATGAGTTCTAGCTGAACGCAAACGCGCTCTGTTCCCAATCCTGTTAGATATTATAAAGCCATCAGAGCGCAGGCCGAGCTCCCACGGTGGCGAATGTTAACATCTCCTCTGAAACGCTGCCAGAACGGGGACGCGTCGGGAGCCCGTGCACCTCCGCTCGTCCCTAATCATTATTTGATGACAGAAATCTGCGCGCATTATGGCGGCGGCGCTGTTTCTTAGCAACGCGCCAGGGATATTCAAACAATTTCATTAAAGTGTGACACCTCTTAGCAGGTGGCTGTGTGCGAGAGGAGATAAACACAGAGGTGGAAGCGTCGGCGCTATTTGCCAACATCACAATTGATAACATCAATTCAGCAACGTGTTTACAAGCCCTATGAAATGAGCCGAGCGTGTAAGAGTCGCTGAACCCCAGACGCCTGCTGTCTGCTTCCCAAACACACCCAAACGCTCAGGTAACGCTGCCATTCAGATGGAAAACGCCTGATTTACATTCCAATACCTTCAGTGCGTCCTGGGATTCCACTGCCTCTGATGTAATGCCAGATGTGTGTGTGTGTGTGTGTGGTAAATTGGATGTTTGCAGCATTCAGCAGCTGATTCGGTACCTGCGGTAAATCACGGGAAAACAAACAATCGTTCTTCTCAATTGAGCGTCTGCTTGACAAAAGGCCGTATAAAAACAGATCCTGAGAGAGCAAGAGAGAGAGCATGTGAAGGTTCAACGGTGCGAAATGAGAATGATTTACCTGAAATACGCCGTGGAAACTTCATCCGGCAGGTAAATGTTTACAGATCACCTTTATGTGTAACTAAACCCTGGAGAGCTTTGACAATCTTCTACCTGTCCGGGTGAATCTCACAGATCTCCCAAATAGTAGCTTTTATTTGATTATGGGCTGGAATATGAGCTGGACGTGTTCTTGACAGATTTGATGAGATTCAGCCGATTTAAATCCAAGCAAATGTATCCGGGGTCAGGTTTCCTCTGCTTACCTGGTGAAAACTAACCCGTGGAGTCCACTGATCTGTCTGATATGAAGTGAGTGTGTGTGTGTGTTACACTGAGGATTGATCAGTAACCAACCTGACCATCCACAGGTGTTTGTGCCGACCTCTGACCTCAGCACACGTCTCTTCAGCTCATGATTCTGTGCTCCAGTGAGACACACAGACAGAGAGAGAGAAAGAGAGTTTGCTTTGAATGAAAATAAACTTGCACTTTAACCATAGAAGGTTCCGTGTTCTCAGAGGACGACAACATGAAATGTTCATTAATAAAGCATGTTTAATAATAAAAAACCTCACATGATGTAAAGGAAGAGTCACAGTGTTTCACTCTCAGAAGGTGAAGGACGGTAAACTGATGTTCCATGAAGGATCTCATTTCCCTTGATCTATTGATTCCACCGTTAGGGGTGTAACGATACACCGTGTATCGAGATGTAAAAATGCGACGATATTATCGTTGATGTAAACGATATGATTGGCGATATAGAGTTGTTTCTGTACTGTATTTATAAGGTATAATTCTGTCATCATGTACTCGCCCTCATGTCGTATCAAACCTATGAGATTTTCATTTAACTTCAAAACACAAAGGTGACCCTGGACCACAAAACTAGTCATAATGGTCAATTATTTTAAATGGAGCTTTATACATCCTCTAAATAAATAATCTTCCCAGTGATGTGTGGTTTGTTAGGACAATATTTGGCCGAACTATTTGAAAATCTGGAATCTGAGGGTGCAAAAAAATCTAAATATTGAGAAAATCTCCTTTAAAGTTGTTGAGATGAAGTCCTTAGCAACGCATATTACTAATAATAATACATTTTTATTACATAAACTACATTATATAGTTATACATCAACATACATAATGTTGAATATAATGTATAATAATGCAATGAGGGAATATTAGTGTCCTGATAATAATATAATAACAATAATATTATTTCAATAATAATAAAAAAAGTAACATCTCTTCTTTATTTTGGCTTAAAATATCGCAATAAATATCGTATCGTGAGATTAGTATCGCGATAGTATCGAATCGTGACACGAGTGTATCGTTACACCCCATCCAGCGTATATATGAATCATAACTGTGACTCGAAACTTCTCCAGTTCGTAAAGAGCCTTTATTCAACATAAACTGCAGAATGACTCGTTCTGAACCATTGAAACTGCATAAAAAGAGGCTCCATTTTTGTCCAAAGTAACTTATATTGCATTGAATCCGCTCATGCATTCGCTGGGAATCGAACCCATGTGGATTTCCAGCCATCTTCCCATCTTTGCATGGCTGTGTCTGCAAGCAAACAGGAGGTGATATCATCAGTCTGGCCTGACACACAATGTCATGTGACAGGAACCAGGAAGTAGTGTTGGAGATGTTGTTTTTAATTGGCAGTGGTGTTGCTCCTGCAGTCACATGGATTTACTCCGTTGTGGATTATAGATTCATCCACCACAGGAATACCTACCAATAAGACACTTGACATCAGTTTCTGGATGAAGGATCTGTGTGTTGGTGAGATCTGTCCAAGACGTCCCTTGAGTATTTGCTCAGAGCATTTCTTTACATTCACATCTATGCATTTGGCTTTTATTCAGTGATCTGCATTGCCTTCAAGGTGTACATTTGATCAGTTCATGCATTTGTGGGATTTGAACCCATGAGCTTGACGTTGCCTGAGTGAGTTTGTGAATGTGTGTATCTGTCCTGTGTTTGGTGTAAATACGCCTTTACAGACCCTGCTGTTGACCAGTAGGAGACCATTGATGTGTGAACTGAATTTAGAGACACACTGCAAAAAATGCTTTTCTTATTTAGTATTTTTGTGTTGTTTCCAGTCCAAATATCTAAAAGTTCTTAAATCAAGATGCTTTTACTAGATAAATATCTCATGTCCTTTCACTTATCTAGTAAAAGCATCTTGATTTAAGAACTTTTAGATATTTGGACTGGAAACAACACAAAAATACTACATTTAAAAAATATATATATTTTGCAGTGGATGCTGCCTTCCCTAACCCTACCCAAAACATTATTTTATTATTATTAAACATTTCGCTAGGCACTTTATTTCCACTTTTAGAACATTTTCTTAATTTTTATTGAAAGTAAATGCCTTTCCGCTGTGATGTGTGATGGAAAAAGGGAGAAGAGCGAGCTCGGCAAAAGGCGGATTCGAACCCAAAACCTTCATCCATCAGCTTTACGCTTTACTGACTGCACCACTGAAGACATTGAAATCAAGTGTCTGTTTTTAATCTTGTTTGGCCCAACCAGGCATTGTTAGGCGGCGCTATATGCACTCTTTGGCTACTTAAGCCCAAGTTCAAAATAAAACTCTATGAACCGCTCCATTGTTAACGTACTGAGCCGTCTAAATCGAACATTATATCTTTGTGAGGGAACGCAAAAGATTTCTTTCCACCACCATTAGGGTCTCAATGTTAGAAACCAGCATGTTGAATTAGTTTTCAACCGGATCCCTGATCATTTGATCTGAGTTTGAGTGCATATTGATGTATAAAGAGGCTGGTATTGTTTTTGTAGACACAGCAGCAAAAGATGGCCTGTTTTATTGTGACGCAAAACACTTAAAGTAAGTCGACCCTGGGGGAACAAATAAATGATCCACAAAGTGTATATGACCCCCGTTACACACTTCACATGTGAAACTTGACTTCCTTTGCTACTGCATGTCTTCCTCTGTTACTCCACGCTCTGCTGCTATCAGAGAAAACACGGCAAATCGTGTATTCAGAAATCCAGTAGGCACATGTAACCAGCGCACTATTCACAGCCGATTCTATAAGGTTGAGATCGAATCGCGTTCACCGAGCTGCTGTACGGACACACACCATTCACACAGAGAGACAAACTGAATAGAAAAGCAATATAATCTTCCCTAAATGTGTGTGTGTGTGTGCGTGTGTGTGCTTGCCAATTTTAATTTGACAGGAATGAACTGACATTATTTATTCACTCTTGGCTGTCTGACACATCAGCGTGTAAAAGAGAGATGGGTTAAGGCCCGTTCACTCCGAGGACAATAACGATAGCGCCCTAAAATAAGTGAATATCAGAGTCCACACACACCACCGCTATAACGATAACAGCACAGAGAAACAAAATCGCTGGAATCGCTTTCAGAATGATTTCTTCCAGCTGATGAGCGATTGACAGCCATATAATAATTTTTAACTTTATTTTGATGTTTTAGACATTGAACAGTCATTCAAACCAATCAATTAAGACAAATATGATGGAGAGATGACATAAAGAGGAAGTTTTTCAAAGAGAGAAACAATCAGGGTTAATTTGATGAATGAAATGTTCCTGCGGTGGCATTTTGGCAGCCAGCGCTTTTATCACATCGCATTCATCAAAACGTTTCCTCAACACTCCGTGACACTGTCATTCCCGAGAAGAGCATCACTCACAGAGAAACAGTCGGAGCTCCTTTGGGATTCACCGGCTGGATTTATGTGAATCATCACTCGCTCCACAGCTGACTCGCACAAACAAATAATTGAATCACTGCGAGTACATAAAACACGGCGATGGCTGATGTAACGGCGTCTAACTGACCGGACGGGGCAAGCGTAAATCTGAGGGTGTGTTATCTCTCCTCCTTTACTGGCTGCCATGTCCGTTGAGTACTTTAATTAACCATCTCTTTAATTTTCTACTTCTTTCTTTGCTGAGATTGCTCTATACCCTCTTACTTCTGTGGAAGTTTTAAATTAGTCTCCCTAAATTGTGTGTAGCGCTGAGCAATCAAAGGCTCCTGTGTTTGTTAGGGAAGAGTCGTAGTTTCCCGTAGCCTTGCGGCCGTGTTCTGCCGGGAAGGTTTTTTCTCCGATAACATGCCCATTACTGTGCTAAGGTCAGTAATCAGCTTTCTGATATGAGCCCTGTGTGCTGGGCCGGGGTCAGACAGATGTTGACATACTGTTCACTACGGAGTTATGAAATATTAAATATGTGTCGGCTACACATCATTCACACGTTAATGTCCTTCGGTACGGAGCAGCGCTGTATTATACCATCCATCAATCTGGCTGCGAATATCTGCGCGTATACCTCATACTGTCAAACACGGCTGCGATCCAACAACTGCAACACATGATAGATCATTTCCAGTTCACTCCAGAGAATCTAATCACAACACAATTCTTTCTGAAATAAAGTTTGTTTTGGGAAAAAAGGTTATTATGTAGTGATGTCAAATTAAAAGACATTTTATTAAACTGATCAAAATTCAGTTTCTGAATTCAAATGCTGATAAATGTACAGTTGATATTAATGCACCAGTTTGCATCAGTTCAACAGTTTGGCTCTTTTATCCAAAAATACTTGTTGTGCATTTATTGATTTATTAATCTGTCCATGCATTTTCTGGTAATTGAACCCATGATTAGTGAACTATAGAGGATGTCTTTTTGTATAAATGTCACTTTTTGTAGGAGGTTTGTATTTTTATCATGTTGCTGCCATTTTATGAAAGCAAGAGTTCATGCATTACAGTGATTTAAATCACTGTAACGCATGACCTCAGTCGGCTTTGGAATTTCGCAAAAAATTATTGTTACAATAATTCTTACAGTAGGCTATAATCGATTATGGTCTATTACTGCATCGATGCAGGATCGTCTACGTCCATGTCGCCATGATTTCAACACCCCTAGGATTTATATCTGTGACCCTGCAGCTCAACAGCAGTCGTGCGTCTCACGGGTGTATCCGTGGCGATAGCCAACAATGCATTGTGTGGGTCAAAATTATCCTTTTTTTTTTTATGCCAAAAATCATTAGGATATTAAGATCATGTTCCATGAAGATATTTTGTAAATGTCCTACCGTAAATATATCATAAATGTATTATTAGTAGTAATATGCATTGCTAAGGACTTCATCTGGACAACTTTAAAGGAGATTTTCTCAATATTTAGATTTTTTTGCACCCTCAGATTCCAGATTTTCAAATAGTTCGGCCAAATATTGTCCTAACAAACCACACATCACTGGAAAGATTATTTATTCAGCTTATTCCAGATGATGTATAAAGCTCCATTTAAAAAAATTGACCCTTATGACTGGTTTTGTGGTCCAGGGTCACATATATCATTATGAAATAAGTTATTTATTGTGCACTCCAAAAAATTAAGCCTTTTAATTAAATTGCGGAAAAATAGTAAAAATCCATCAAATCGAATAATCCTTACATATTTTAATTGAATAATTGATTGTTCAGTTATTCAAATAAAATACTGTCTGCACTGTATTGGCGATTCGCTTCAGGAAACTCTCGAACTCTTGGAAACCCCTGTGCTGAATGCAGCACATCCTCATCCAGACACCTGAATGGCTTTAAAGTGCAGAGATTGCTCTTGACTGCATGGCACATCTATGCCCGATCACTACGCTTGTGTCATTTGATTATCATTTGCAGGCATTATTAATTAAAAATGTTTTTTTTTAAACAAAATGTTCACCAGGTTATCCTGAACTGCAGGTGGTTAGTGGATAAGAGCCAGGGTTCTGTGAAATCCAGCAGAACTGTTTAGTGAACTCGCTCCTCAGTGTTTACTCCAGACTCTGCAACCGTAGACGTTTGATGAAAAGTTCTGGGACAAAAAAAAGTGAAGTAAGAGAACTGAAGAAAAGGAGAGGAGAGGAAAGCAAGCAAAGTCTTGTTCCTACACTGACTAATTTACAAGTTTTCTTCCTGGGATAAAAAGAAGAAGGGTGAAAAGAGGAGCGACGAGATGAGAGGGGCGTTTGATATGTGTCTCTCAGGACTACAGCCATGACAATTACACCAGGTTGAGCCTCGCGTCTGCGGTCAGTTCCACTGCTCATGCTAACAAGCCCTGTTCCTCCGCTCCCTGCGCTGAGGAAGACTCCACACAAACGAAAAGGAGGAAGGACGAGAAGAAACACATCTGAGGCCCTAAAACAAGACCGGCGGAGTAAATGCATCAGTGACAGCGAATGATCAAGGTGGAATATTCCTTCTCTCTCTCTGTGCTTTTGTTCGGTAGTAATGACCTGTTTTCATTCATCTTTCGCTTTGCTCTACACCTTTTCTCTTTGGCCTTCAGTCATGAACTCACCACGGCCCAGTCCCTTATTCCCCCCTTTTCATTCCCACCATCCCCCTTTTTTCTGCCAGAGCCGTCTTCCAGAAGCTTCCTCCCACAATGGGCATCTAAACTCATTAAGTAAATTCTCAGAGAGTCATTAACGGGGCTTTTCTCCGGGCCTGAGATCTCATCCTTAATTAGGTGAGCGTTTTTGACAGGACACAAAAACAAAAGGCGGGCAGCGTTTTTAAAAAGGAGCAGGTCCCACCAAGGGCCTCACGTTCTCCACTGCTAATGACTGGCTTCTTTAAAAGAAAGAGTGAGCGGGGAGGGGAGGAGCGCGGAGGAGAGGAGCTCTGCCCCGGACAATGGCCCGCACTCTGCGCTCCCTCACCAGGTGACTGTGTGTCCTCATTAGGAGACAACGGCCATTCGGTCAGGCCGGGGTAAACAGCGTGCCAGGCGGGCGGAGGGGTCGTGCCAGCGGGTAATCGCGGTCAGTCCCCGTCTGTGTCCGGACGGGTCGTAATGCAGTGGGCTTTAGTTGGGTGTTTGACCAAGTGCTTCATCCTTCTCATTGGCTTGTTGTTGAGAAAAGGGGTTTGGTTTGGGGTTTGATTGACAGACTAATGTATGGGTATTTTGGGGTCTGATCAGTAAGTTTGGTGTTTGACTACTTAATGATTTCATACTGATTTCATTGGTGAAGGAGTTTGGTGGGGTATTTTATTGGTATGTGGGTTTGGTTGGGTGTTGGACCAGTTATGTTTAGTTGGTTTAGTATTATTTAGTTGGTTGTTTTAGTTGGGTTTTTTGGGGGGATTATTGTGTGTAGAGATTTACTTTAGTTTCATTAGTATAAGGGTTTGGTTGGGTGTCAATCAAGGGTTTTGGTTTGGTGTATGACTGGTAGTGAAGTTTGGCAGTGTTGAACTACTAATGGGGTTTTAGTTTGGTGTTTAGGGGTTTAGTTGTTAGCATTATGTGTAGAGGGGATTTGTTGGGTGTTTGACTACTAACAGGGTTTTAGTTTGATTAGTAGAAGGGTTGGGTTCGGGTTAGGGTTAGGGTGGACAACTGGTTTTATTGGTAGAAGGGTCTTTGACTACTTGAAGGGTTTCAGTTTCATTGATATAATGGTTTGGATGGGCTTTGGACCACTTATGGTGTATTAGCTGGGTTTATAGGGGTTTAGTTAGTATTGTGTCGGATGGGTTGTGTTTGTTGTTTGACTACTTAAAGTGATTTCACTGGTGAAGGAGTTTGGTGGGGTATTTCAGTGATGGATGAGTTTGGTGTGTGACTGATAGAGAGGTTTGGCAGAGGAGTTTAACTGGGAATTGCATTGGTATATGGGTTTGTTTGGGTGTTGGACCAGTTATGGGGTTTTAGTTGGTTATTTAAGGGCTTTGGTTTGGTGAATAACTGGTAGTGAAGTTTGGCAGGGGGGTTTAATTAAGTGTTGAACTACTTATCAAAATGTAGTTGGGTGTTTAGGGGTTTAGTTGGGTGTATTGTGTGTAGAGGGGTTATGTTTGATTGTAATTCATTTTTTGTATGTTATGTGTAGACTGGATTTATTGGTAGAAGGGTCTTTGACTACTTACATGGTTTCAGTTTCATTAGTAAAAGGGTTTTCTTGGGTGTTGATCAAGAGTTTTGGTTTGGTGTATGACTGGTAGAGAAGTTTAACTAAGTGTTGGTACTTATGGTATTTTAGTTGGGTGTTTAGGGATTTACTTGTTAGTATTGTGTGCAGAGGGGTTTTGTTGGGTGTTTGTTCTGTTTCATTAGTAGAAGGGTTGGGTTAGGGTGGACAACTGGTTTTATTGGTAGAAGAGTCTTTGACTATGTAAAGGGTTTCAGATTCATTGATATAATGAGTTGGATGGGTTTTGGACCACTTATGGTGTTTTAGCTGGGTGTTTATGGGTTTAGTTAGTATTCAAGTCAAGTCAAGTCACCTTTATTTATATAGAACTTTTTACAATGCCAATTGTTTCAAAGCAGCTTCACAGTGTTAACAGGAAAATAATGCAACAGAATTTGATTGGGCTGTACAGCCGCTCTGGAGAAAACGGTGATGTCATCAGCTCATTTCAGTTCTCATATAGTGTCAATGCGGGCAGATCAGTGATATAGCTGAAATTTAAGTGTCCCCAACTGAGCAAGCCAAAAGACAAAGGCGACGGTGGCAAGGAACCAAAACTCCTTCAGGGCCAGAATGGAGAAAAAAACCTTGGGAGAAACCAGGCTCAGTCGGGGTGCCAGTTCTCCTCTGGCCGACGAACAAACAGTGTGTGATTATGATTCTGGCAACATTACAGGTCAGAAGTCATATTAGATCGAAAGATTGGAGTCATCACGCCGGAGACGGGTTTAATGAGGATGTTGTGTTGATGTGGCATTTACGGGGGGAGTCTAATTGACACGGTCTCTGCAGACACTTCAGGGATGAGTTGGTCATGTCTAGCCGCAGGTCCACCATCTGATCTGGATACGGCCCGGATCCGGCTGACTGCAGTAAACCTCGGGATAAACAGAGAGACTAACATTAGCGTAGATGCCATTCTTCTTATGATGTAACGAGTACATCAGGTGGTATGGGAAGTGTTCCCGGTTCCGGCTGACCTAGTTAATGCAGCCTAACAATCATTTAACTGATTTGAATAATAGAAATTGATAATGTTTTATGTGTATGCCATAGTAAAGAGATGTGTTTTTAGTCTAGATTTAAACTGACAGAGTGTGTCTGCTTCCCGAACAATGCTAGGAAGGCTGTTCCAGAGTTTAGGTGCTAAATAGGAAAAGGATCGACCGCCTGCAGTTGATTTTGATATTCTAGGTATTATCAACTGGCCAGAGTTTTGAGACCGCAATAGACGTGATGGAGTATAATGCGTTAAGAGCTCGCTCAAGTACTGGGAAGCTAAACCATTTAGTGATTTGTAAGTAATTAGCAAGATTTTAAAATGTATGCAATGTTTAATAGGGAGCCAGTGCAGTGTTGACAGAACCGGGCTAATATGGTCATACTTCCTGGTTCTAGTAAGAACTCGAGCTGCTGCGTTTTGGACCAGCTGCAGTTTATTTATTAAGCGAGCAGGGCAACCACCCAGTAGAGCATTACAATAATCTAGCCTTGAGGTCATGAACGCATGAACTGTTCAGCATTTTGCACTGAAAGCATATGCCGTAATTTAGATATATTTTTAAGATGGTAGAATGCAGTTTTACAGATGCTAGAAACGTGGCTTTCAAATGAGAGATTGGTATCAAAAGCACACCCAGGTTCCTAACTGATGACGAGGACTTGACAGAGCAGCCATCAAGTGTTAGACAGTATTCTAGGTTACTACATGCAGAGGGTTTTTGTCCAATAGCAAGATACAACCACGATCGGATGATAAGAGTAAATCATTTGTAACTCTAATGAGAGCAGTCTCAGTACTATGATGTGGTCTAAATCCTGACTGGAAAACCTCACAGATACCATTTCTTTTTAAAAAGGAGCATAATTGTGAGGACACTGCCTTTTCTAGTATTTTTGACAGAAAGTGTAGATTTGAGATTGGCCTGTAATTGACTAGTTCTGTAGGGTCAAGTTGCGGTTTTTTAATAAGTGGTCTAATATTAGCCAACTTAAAAGTTTTCGGTACATATCCTAAAGTCAAGGATGAATGAATGATATTAAGAAGAGGATCTATGACCTCTGGAAGCATCTCTTTTAGTAGTTTAGTCGGTATAGGGTCGAGCATACATGTTGTTGATTTAGATGATTTAACGAGTTTAGCCAATTCTTCTTCTCCTATAGCAGTGAATGAATGTAATTTTTCCTCAGTGACACTACAATGCTCTGTCTGATGTGATACAGTAGTAGACGGCTGCATGGTTATAATTTTCTTCCTAATATTATCAATCTTACACGTAAAGAAGTTCATAAAGTCATTACTGCTGTGCTGTTGGCAGACATCAGAAGTTGAAGCTTTATTTTTGGTTAATTTAGCCACTGTATCGAATAAATACCTAGAGTTGTGTTTGTTTTCTTCTAAGAGAGTCGAGAAATAAGCAGATCTAGCAGTTTTTACGGCCTTTCTGTATGAAATCATGCTCTCTTTCCACGAAATGCAAAAAACCTCCAGTTTTGCTTTCTTCCAGCTGTGCTCCATTTTTGGCGCTGTTTTAAGGGCCCAGGTGTGCTCGTTGTACCACAGCGTTGGACTATTTTTTTTTAGTATTGTGTGCACAGGGGTTGTGTTGGGTGTTTGACTACTTAAAGGGTTTCAGTTTCATTAGTAGAAGAGTTTTGGTTTGGTGTGTGACTTGTAGAGAAGTTTAATTAAATGTTGAACTACTTATTGGGTTTGGTGTTTAGGGGTTTAGTTGTGTGTATTGCATGTTGGTTGATTGACTGGTAATTGTCTTTGGTCGGGATGGAGAGCATGGCCTCTCTCTCTTTCTCGCCCACACAAACTCAAACAGGTGGCAGGTGTTTTGCGTTCTCCTCTTCTCTCCGTCTGTGTCTCCGTCTCAGAAGGCCTGATGCTGCTGTGCTACGTTCAGTTGTTTCTAACAGCTCCTGTGTGTGTGTGTGTGTGTGTGTTCCTCTTTGTACCTCAGAGACTTAGTACTTGGTAATTACCAACAGGTGGATTGTTTGAGCTGTGCTGCGTTTCATTCTGTCATCAGGAACAAACCTGTTCCACACACACAGACCGCTGCTCCTCGCCTCCCATAAGCCTCATTATGACTCTGACTTACAGTGTTTGCTTAATTTAGGTAATTAAAGTTGCCGATGCTGAATCTGGCTTTGACTTCATGTATTTTATTTACTTTCAGACCTCCTCTGTTGTGGAAACATTACATTGGCAAACAGGAGTAGAATGGTGTGTGAGTTGGTTTTGCTGTTTCTGTGGGAGAGAATTTTCTGTCCTCAAAAGGAGAAGTAAATCCCTGTGGGATTTAACATTTATAAAGGTGACTAAATGTGACAAATCATCATATCAGAATGATTTCTGAAGGATCATGTGACACTGAAGACTGGAGTAATGATGCTTTGATCACAGGAATAAATTACACTTTACTATATATTCACATTGGATAAATATTTCACTGTTTTTACTGTGATAAAATAAACACAGCCTTGGTGAGCAGAAGAGACTTTCTGACTGCAAGATTGTGAAAGGTTCTCTGTGTGTGTGTGTGTGTGTGTGTGTGTGTTCACCTCTCTCTCTTCCCAATAGTATCCTGTCATTCTTTCTCTCTCCAATAAAGAAGCTCAAGCTTATAATAACTCAGTGTAGTTATTATAAGAGCCTTATAAGTGTTAAATGAGCAGTGTGTCTGAGTCTGCCAGAGATTGAAGCGTCTCTCCTGGAGGTTCGTGATGTCTGAGAGCCAGTGACGGATCTATCACAACTCCTGGAATTAAACAGGAATTACAGAATGCTTGGAAAACCTGACAACAGCAGAAATATTCCCTGGTCCTGTGTGTGTGTTCAGAGCCTTTGCTTTAGTAATACCCCTCAGAGTGAGATTTAGGTGAGCTGTCAGCGCGCGAGAGAGAGAGGCGAGTCTCATCCCCAGACGCTCCGCAGGAGACTGAGGCTCTGCTGTATTTTATCCCGGGCGTTCGACAGCACGGCTGCCAGAGAAAACCACCAATAAATAACATATTATTTGCCATGAGAATAGAACACATTTCACTTCATTCTTGTATTTGAGTAACAATGTACGAACTGTCCGACGGTCCCGCCGTCAGCAGCCGGTAACAATGCAGGAATTATGACAGCACTGAAAGCATTTACCTTTTGTGCAGAATTGCTTTTTATTGTAAAACTGTGGAATGGTTTAAGAAAACGGTTGGGTTGCTGAACTCTGGCTTGATGTTCTGGGTGTTTGTTATCATATAAATGATGTCTTTTTGTGTGGCCTGTAAAAGCTGTCACAGCTCTTTTCCTCCATGTTGTTTCCCGCTCCTGGTGTTTCTGACCTCCAATGTGAAACTGAGACATACACATTCTGGGCACCAAACACGGCTCCGAGTGAACCGGCTCAAGGCAAACTACCGTATTTTCTGGAATAATAGTCAAGTTTTTCATCCTCATGAAATGTGCTGCGTCTTTTATTCTGAAGCGACTTGTATACAGTAATGCGATTCAAATCAAGCCTGCAAAGAGTTGGAAGTTTCTTTTTATAGCACATTTTCCACAGGATGGCAGTTTCAGGTTTACATTAAATACATTTGTTTTAGTGCAGTAAAAAGTACGACATTACGCTTTGGAATGTAGTGAAGTAAAAGTTTTCCAAAAAAAAAAAAAAAAACTGTGATAAAGTACATATACTTGAAAAATGTACTTGAGAGGAAAATAAATTCTTCACTACTGTCCACCTCCTTAGCTCTGGGACCATTTTTGGGGATTTCCGCCTGGATTTGGCCTACTCAAATTGAAAAGTTTCCCATAGCCACACACAGTGGTCTAAATAGATCCTTCGGATGAGACGTTAAACCGAGGTCCTGACTCTCTGTGGTCATTAAAAATCCCAGGATGTCCTTCGATAAAAAGAGTAGGGGTGTAACCCCGGCATCCTGGCCATTTGAAACCCAAATTTGATTGGCTTCATCACTCTGTCTCCTCTCAACCAATCAGGTGGTGTGTGGTGGACGTTCTGGCGCAATATGGCTGCCATCGCATCATCCAGGTGGTGCTGCACATTGGTGGTGGTTGAGGAGATTCCCCCCTTCTATATGTAAAGCGCTTTGAAAAGCGCTATATAAATGTAACAAATTATTATTATTATAAATAAACAATTTTGGTGTCATTTTACAGGAAACCCTTTGAAGTTACATTAAAACATTGGCAGAAGTGATAAACATTTAAGTATATGTTGTCTGAGCTGTAATAAGCCACCCCCCCCCCCCCCCCAAAAAAAGAGGCACTTTAAAAAAAAATTTGGTTATAAATTATTTTTTGTGTATAAGTGTATAACTCAGTCTCTGTGTGCTCTAGCACCCTGCAGACAGTTTTGGCTGTTTCCACTAGATGGCAGCAAATTCTGAAAAAAAATATTTTGTCTGTATCATGTTGTACGCAAGATTTATTTAAGTGAATCTAAAGGGAGGAATATTACCTTTTTTTTATGTAATTTCCGCATACCCAAATCTCTCCAAAATATCCTCATATACAGTGGTATAAATGCAATGTCCCAGTGTCACAAAATTATTTTTTCCAGTGTTTGCTGACATATGCTGGAAACAGCCAAAACGGTCTGCAGGGTGCTAGAGCACACAGGGCCTGAGGGGGGGGGGATTACAGCACAGACAACACATACTTAAATGTTTATCAATTTTAGCAGTGTTTTATGTAACTTCAAATGGTTTCCTGTAAAATGACACCAAAATGGTGTATTTAGAGACCACTGTATGTGGGTATGGGAAGCTTTTCAATTTGAGTAGGCCAAATCCAGGCAGAAATGGTAATTTAGTGTAAGTAAGTTACTTTGTGTAAAACAAATTCCAAAGTGATGCATTTAGACAAGCTTTCAAATGGCACCACATATGAGGTCAGAGCTCCTACACAGACATTTTACATTTACAGTACTTATCAGGGTCCTTGGAGTTTAAGAGGTTAATGTTACAAACACTTTGTTGAGATAATCACTGAATTTGGCATGGCTCATGGCATTACATCTTTTGAAAAATGTACATTTGAATTATGATTTGACTGAGGAATTTAAAGTGGCGAGTAAACTAGTTTGACCAGCATAGATTCACACATCTTTCTGATATTTATTTCATGTCTGTTTGCAACACAAGGCCTTTTATTATGGTCAGATTCATCCGCCTCTGATTGACCGGCAGAATCTCTGTGTCCAGAATAAAGTGCACTATAGACTTCAAGCCCAAAAGTTTGATTTTGTGAAACTATAGGACCAAACATTCCCACCCGGCACCTTCGTCTCATTTATTTTGGAAAGATTTCGACATGTTCCACTTCACGGCGAAGCGCGTCAGTAATGGATGTGTGTGTGTGTGTGTATGAATGAGTGCGGAGGGAGTATCGTGTTGTGTTATATCACGGTCTCCGAGCGAAGTCTTGAATAACACTGTAAGACACGCTCCGCTGACACTGACTCATAAAGCTGAGAGCACACCAATCAGGGCAGAAATACAACATCTACAGGATGTTTAAATAGAACATAATAATATTTCATAATATAAGCCTCTCGTGTGCATTAGCACCTGCGTTAGAGTCCAAGAAATCACCTCGTTACCATAGTAATGCCAGTATTAGAATAACACGGCAATAAAACGGAAGAGGCGGGTGTGTGTGTGTGTGTTTGTGTGCATGCTGATATTACACATTTACACATCATACGCAACAAAAACATTTAGTTGTGTTGACATGCGTAATATTCTGTTTTTGTAAAGTATGAACCAGCAATACTGAGAATCCCACAATCCCAGTCGATCCTCTCTTACAGTGAGAAGCTCAGACATTACTACAGTCACCGCTGTCGTTACTACACTCTTAAAAATAAAGGGCCCAAAGGGGGTTTCCACAGCAATGCCATAAAAGAACCATTTCTGGTTCCCCAAAGAACCTTTCGGCGATCAGTCCTTAAAATAACTATTTTAATATCATTTTAATATTCTAAAGAACCTTTTTTTTCCACTGTAAGGAAACGTTTGTATGGATTCCATGGATGATAAAGTGATGATGAGCCTGAACTCATATTAATAAATCTGAACGTTGACCTTGATGTAAATGAAAAGCAAAGCCATGCCGTGATTATACTGTGATTTGTCTCCTATGAGATACTGTAAATACTGTTTCTGGGCCCTTTTTTGTCCAAATACGTTCCAGAATATGAGTATTTAGGTTACTTTTAATATTTAAAGAAAGCTGATTTCTTGTCAAATTCTTGTTTCAATTTGTTTTTTTGATGAATAGAAAGTTCAAAAGAACAGCATTTATTTAAAATAGAATCTAATTGTAACATTATAAATGTCACTTTTGATCAATTTAATGCATCCTTTAATTAATGTGTGTGTGTGTTTGAGTATGTGTGTGTCTGTGTGTGTGTGTCTGTGTGTGTGTGTGTCTGTCTGTGTGTTTGTGCGTGCGTGAGTGTGAGCGTGTGTGTGTGAGTGCATGTGTGTGAGTGCATGTGAGTGCATGTGTGTGTATGCGTGTGTGTGAGTGTGTGTGTGTGTGAGCGTGTGTGTGTGTGTGTCTGTGTGTGTGTGTGTCTGTCTGTGTGTGTGTGCGTGCGTGAGTGTGAGCGTGTGTGTGTGAGTGCATGTGTGTGAGTGCATGTGTGTGAGTGCATGTGTGTGCATGTGTGTGTATGCGTGTGTGTGTGTGTGTGTGTGAGTGTGTGTGTGTGAGCGTGTGTGTGTGTGTGTGTGTATGTCTGTTGGTGTGTGTGAGTCTGTTGGTGTGTGTGAGTCTGTTGGTGTGTGTGAGAGCGTGTGAGTGAGTGTCTGCGCGTGTCTGTGTGTGTGTGTATCTGTTGGTGTGTGTGAATGCGTGTGAGTGCATGTGAGTGAGTGTGTGCGTGTCTTTGTGTGCATGTCTGTGTGTGTGTGTGTGCATGTCTGTGTCTGTGTGTGTGTCTGTATGTGTGTGTGTGTGTGTGTGTGTGCGGTAGCTTGTTCCTCCTTGTAACAATAGCAGAGGTGACTGGACCTACACGAGCACTGACAGCTTTACAACCCTTGTGCCAGAGCGAGGAAGAGAATTCTGGGAAAAGAGTTCTGGCCTCAGTCCCAGACAAGCAGGTAGTGTGTGTGTGTGTGCAGGTAGTGCTTCACACAGGCTTGTTTGAATATACAGTACTAAAGAGCCTGAAGAATCCAGATTGAGTCTTTCTTCAGTTCAGCAGATTCAGGGACTGAAACACTGTGAGTTTTTTTGAAGCACAGCCTCTTTCATACCTTAAAGGGACAGTTCACCCTAAAATGAAAATGAAGTCATCATTTACTCACCTGGTGTTGTTCTAATGCCATACTCCCTTCTTTCTTTTTCGGACCACAAAAGGAGCATTTTTTTAAATGTTCCGCTCGCGCTCGTCCATATAATGGCAGTGAACAGCTTCAAGCTTTAAAAAACGTTATCATAGAATGATCCGATGCCACATGTGCCGTATATTCCTCAGAAAAACACACAAGTTGTGCGAAATCAAGATTAATAAAAACAACAACCTCAGTTTGTAGTTTAATGTGATGCTTGAGGGCGTTTTAATTTTTAAACTGGACAAACTCTGAGAGGAAAGCTGGAGAATATCTTCTATATCAGCGTCCGTCAGTGAACCGTCAGGCCAAAAGTCATCTCATCCTCAGCGTTCACTGATCCTCTGATGCGTAATGCACACAAAATTGTAATGCTCTACCCGGTTCTGTCAACACTGCACTGGCTCCCTATTAAACATCGCATACATTTTAAAATCTTGCTAATTACTTACAAAGCACTAAATGGTTTAGCTCCCCAGTACTTGAGCGAGCTCTTAACGCATTATACTCCATCACGTCTATTGCGGTCTCAAAACTCTGGCCAGTTGATAATACCTAGAATATCAAAATCAACTGCAGGCGGTCGATCCTTTTCCTATTTAGCACCTAAACTCTGGAACAGCCTTCCTAGCATTGTTCGGGAAGCAGACACACTCTGTCAGTTTAAATCTAGAATGGCAAAACTTGCAAAGCTCAAGCATACAGTATCTCGTGTGTTTGATACTAAACGTCTTAAACTGCACTTCAGCAGTGGTTTGATTGGACTCGGTTCAGTGGAAGGACGAACTCTCGGGTTCACCTGTACCTCAGTGCACGCGCTATGGGATCAAACGAGACAGATGTTATTATCCGCTCAGACTGTGTTCGTTAAATCTACAGGAGAAACTGCTGTGGCTGTGATGTTTTATTCACCGCTCAACCTTTACTAACCGGCTGATATTTAAGAGCAGAACTCCTCCAACGCACATGAAACGAAGTGCTGAATAATACAGTGAATCTGAGGAGACGCTAAAGAGAACGATTCAGCTAAAACAGTGCTAATCTCGAAGAACAGAGAGAATATCTGCCGTCTCGCACTCGAGCGCTCTTATGTAATCGTATTTGGGTAAGAGTGTGTCGGATTGATGTTTGCTCCTGGAAATTGATTCTTTTCTGAGGTGAAGTTGAACATTCTTACCTCAAATGTCTGATTCAAAGCCGGGATAAAGAGATCAAACCGGCGTTGCAGAACAATGCAGACGTCAGGAGCAATTTTCCCGCGCGAGGATAGCGATCTCACCTGCCTCTCTCCGGCGCGGCGCTCAGGTGACAGTCGACAGGCTCCTAATCTGCATTTCAAAGACGCAGGAACACGAGAGCCGCTTAACTCCGGCACGCTTTCACAGCGCTCGACACTGATGCTCATAAAACCCCTCCTCTGACGTTATGCAATCGCTTTAAAGACACGTTTGTAGGTGGAGAAGAAGGTGAGCGCTTTAGTCTGACACACAGCGATTCCTGTGAGGCGAGGGTTTGTTCTGTGTGTGCGCCGATCCGAGTGAAACCCTGACGGATTCAGCAGCTCAGGGTCGGATTCTATCAGACGTGTGTGGATGCGTTCCACACTGTGATATGATACAAGTCAAATCAAATGTTACATTTTTGTTACATAGTCTCAGACACTCTCAAAGGTCAGAAGGTCACCTCAAGAGATTTTACCTCTTCAGCTTCCCGTAGTCAATGTTATTTTTTTGTGTTTTAAGATTGTTTAGAAGTTACACTAGTGTTAAAAAAAAAATCGTATTATTTTTCTTCTTCAAGTGACAGTAAAGACGTTTATAATGTTATAAATGCTGTTCTTCTGAACTTTCTATTCATCAAAGAATCCTGAGCAGCACAACTGTTTCCAACACTGATAATAATCATAAATCCTCATATTGAATGATTTGTGAAGGATCATGTGACACTGAAGACTGGAGTAATGATGCTTTGATCACAGGAATAAATGACACTTTACTATATATTCACATAGAGAACAGCTGCTGTACACTGGAGTCATATCTCACTGATTTACTGTAGCTATGATCAGATAAACGCAGAAGAGACTCTTTCAGAAACAAAAAAAAAACTCACGACCCAGAACTTTTGAAACATACACTTTTAAAAATAGAGGTTTTCATAACGACAGTTTTTCGTAGTATTAATAACATTTTAATAATCTAAAGAACTTTTCTCCACTATAAGATCCTTTGTGGAAAGACTATCGATGTTAAAGTTTCTCCACGGACCCGTCGATGCCATTAAAGAAGCTTTATTTCTAAGTGTTTTGCTAAATAATTTTTCTTTTGCAAGGTTTTGCACGCATTTTTAAACATATGGAATTAAGTAAACTCTACTTAACTAAGTTAAGTAAAATTAACAAAGAAAATAAGTCATTTTAACTTGGCCAGTAAAAGGTTGAGTAATTTCTACTTAGTTAAAGTTCCCTTTGCAGTGCTTTTACTCGAATAATAAAACACTGAATAACAGTAAGCCACGCTTTTAAAGTGTATGCTTTACTTAGAAACGATAATACAATCTCTACATAACAGAAGAAACACCGCGCCTGAGCACAGAGACTCTTGATACACAGTGACGGAAACATTCGATGGATCGTTTTTGGCTGTTTTTGACATTTCATCATCAACTCCATACGTCACAAAATGGCAAACAATAACAGCAATGATAAAACTTATTAAACTTATAATCACCTTATTAAGTATTCAAGTTATTCCAATAGAAAAAGTATTCATTATTCACACCAGTATCAGAAAAGTTGAGTAGTTTTACTTCATTTTATAACATTGATATTTACGCTTTCATTTCTGCAAGCTTGAATTGAGGACCAACATAGAATGAATTATTGCCTGATCATGTAGAAATGTTTTTTCTGTAGTGTTTACTTCCTCGTTTCTATCTGTGTATTTCAGTCGTCTTCATGGATGTCATTGACTTCTACAGTGAGGGGCTGGTGGTTTTACCGCGGTACCTGGTGATGTATGTGGTGTTTCTCCTCACTGCCGTCTGTAAACGCTCTGATGTTTCTAATCAGAGGCTCTGCCCTCATGCCTAAAACCAGCACAGGCCGCTCTGAGCGCCGCTCTGCTCCTGCCGAGACTTCAGACGTGAGGGGAGAAATGACACTTTATGAGGCAGGAGGTCACAGCAGCCAAACACACGGCTAACTGGGACCACACACATTTACACACTGTTCCACTCTTATATCACACACTCTTTAGGGCTCCGCTGGGGAGATGTTCAGTGTGAGGGGCTCTCGTCCAGCTCTCGTGTGTGTGTGTGTGTGTGTGTGTGTGTGTGTGATATACACAGTCAGTGTTGGAGTGTGAAGAGTGTGTTCAGTCCTCAGCGGTCTGTGGTGTGTTTTGGGAGTGAAGTTGGTTTCTTGAAGGTGCTGAGGTTATCTGTGACCTACAGCCGGCGTCCTCCACACACACACACACACAGAGACCAGGGCTTGGATCCTCTCGTGGACGCTGCCGAAGCGATGGACGTCTGCTGTGTTGGTGACAAACACCCCTCCGCTTCTGTGGTCAGATGCGACCGTATTAACCTTCACTGAGTCTGTACATCAGGGATCGACTCTATAGTGCTTTACTACTGTACAGCAGAGAGAGTTAGAAAAGAACTTACTGTGTGTGTGTGTGTGTGAGTGTGTGTGTGTGAGTGTGTGTGTGTGTGTGTGTGAGTGTGTGTGTGTGAGTGAGTGTGTGTCTGTGTGTGTGTGTATGTGTGTGTGTGAGAGAGTGTTTGTGTGTGTGAGTGTGAGTGTGAGTGTGTGTGAGTGTGTGTGTGTGCGTGTATGTGAGAGTGTTTGTGTGGGTGTGTATGTGTGTGTGTGAGAGAGTGTTTGTGTGTGTGTGTGAGTGTGTATGTGTGAGTGTGAGAGAGAGAGTGTGTGTGTGTGTGTGTGTGTTTGTGTGTGTGTCTGTGAGTGTATGTGAGAGTGTTTGTGTGTGTGTGTGTATGTGTGTGTGTGTGAGAGAGAGAGAGAGTGTGTGTGTGTGTGTGTGTGAGTGTGTATGTGTGAGTGTGTGTGTATGTGAGAGTGTATGTGAGAGTGTGTGAGTGTGTGTGAGTGTGTGTGTTTGTGTGTGTGTTTGTGTGTGTGAGTGTATGTGAGAGTGTTTGTGTGTGTGTGTGTGTGTGTGTATGTGTGTGTGTGAGAGAGAGTGTGTGTGTGTGTGTGAATGTGTATGTGTGAGTGTATGTGAGTGTATGTGTGTGTTTGTGTGTGTGTTTGTGTGTGTGTCTGTGAGTGTATGTGAGAGTGTTTGTGTGTGTGTGTGTGTGAGAGAGTGTGTGTGTGTGTGTGTGAATGTGTATGTGAGTGTATGTGTGTGTTTGTGTGTGTGTGTGTGTGTGTGTGAGAGAGAGTGTGTGTATTTGTGTGTGAGTGTGTGACAGTTTTTGCTTTATGCAAACTATTCCAGGAATGAGATGTCCTACTGCAGCTTTACTTCAGCGCTGAGGTTCAGTTCTCGTATCAGATGTGTGTTTATTACTGTGCGCTGAAATCACAGTGTGAATAAACTCTGACCACACATCAAATCAAGCATGCGAGGCATAATGACCAATCACAGCCTGGGCTGGATCAGGTTACGCTCCTCCGTCGCTTTAATGCGATCTCTCCACAGACGCGCTCTAATGCGTGTTACTTAAGGTGTGTTTCTCCCGAGCGCACGGATCTTTAATAATGTCGAGTTTAGTTGAATCTGACAGCCGAGGCCGCAGAATACTGTTCGTTAAAGTGTTCCTCCTGAAGTCTAATCATAGGGGCCAAAGGTCACTGTGAGACAGTATGAGGGTCGGTTCTGATGAATCACCTACAGGTTTGTTTTAACCAGTGAACTGAGACTCTGATCTCTTTAGCATGCAGTCAGTGTGAGTGTGTGTGTGTGTGTTTAGAGGAGCGTGAGGAGATAATGAGACGTCCTCCTCCTCTCTCGCCTCACCTGAAATATAAACCCCATTTTGTGTGTGTGTGTGTGTGTGTGTGTCACAGACGAGATGTAATGTATTAAACCACTTGCTTAGGCTAGCAAAATTTCACAGGTACACACACACACACACACACACACACACACACACACACACACACACACACACAGGTGCTGAAGTTCATGTTTCATCATGACATTTATTTTTCTGGTTCTATTCACAGACCATCCTGATCTTCCTCGTTCTCTCTCTAATGTGTGCAGAAGTTATTGTACAGTAAATTAGGAATGACTTAATAGTTTATTTACATTTTACCTTCTCATTTATATAATTCTGTCAGTGTGTTGTGCATTACAGTTTAAATTCATCCACTGTCGTTACAGCCAATCACATTCAGACAGATGAACGTCTCAACATGAGCGTTGTGTTTTTAAAGTTGTGATGTGACGGAGGTTTTTGTGACGTACATCAGAGGAAAAAAAATGTAGGGTGGAGACTTTGTTCTCTGTGCTGGTTGTTGATTGGATGTTGAGATGTGGGCGTGGCATTCACAGCTGGAGGCGGGGCTGACCGTGAGCTTTGCAGTGGAGGGCGGGGTTTAAACCAGAGTAAATGATTGGAGAATCCTGCAAATGTCACCAGAGGGAAGACTGTCGTTTTACTGAAATATCCAGGATTGACTTTTGATTATAAATTATAAGGGTCAAAATAATAAAACTGACCATCCACAATAAGATCAATAATATGCATTTAGAAAATAGGTGACTATATTGCCCAAAGTATTGTGACGCCCCTCCAAATCCCTGAGTTCAGGTGTTCAATCCCTTCATGGCCACAGGTGTATAAATCAAGCACTAGGCATGCAGACGCTTCTACAAACATTTGTGAAAGAATGGGTCGCTCTCAGGAGCTCAGTGAACTCAAGCGTGGTACCGTGATAGGTTGCCACCTGTGCAATAAGTCCATTCCTGACATTTCCTCACTACTAAATATTCCACGCTCAACTGTTAGTGGGATTATAACAAAGTGGAAGCGATTGGGAACAACAGCAACTCAGCCATGAAGTGATAGGCCACGTAAAATCACAGAGCGGGGTCAGCGCATGCTGAGGGTCACAGTGTGCAGAAGACGCCAACTTTCTGCAGAGTCAATAGCTACAGACCTCCAAACTTCTGTGGCCTTCAGATGAGCTCAAGAACAGTGTGTAGAGAGCTTCATGGAATGGGTTTCCATGCCGAGCAGCTCATCCAAGCCTTACATCACCAAGAGCAATGCAAAGCGTGGGATGCAGTGGGGTAAAGCACGCCGCCACTGGACTCTAGAGCAGTGAGACGTGTTCTCTGGAGTGACCAATCACGCTTCTCTGTCTGCAATCCCATGGACGAGTCTGGGTTTGGCGGTTGCCAGGGGAACGGGACTTGCCTGACTGCATTGTGCCAAGTGTAAAGTTTGGTGGAGGGGGGATTATGGGGTGGGGTTGTTTTTCAGGGATTGGGCTTGGCCCCTTAGTTCCAGTGAAAGGAACTCTTAATGCTTCAGCATACCAAGACATTTTGGACAATTTCATGCTCCCAACTTTGTGGGAACAGTTTGGGGACGGCCCCTTCCTGTCCCAACATGACTGCGCTCCAGTGCACAAAGTGTCGGTCCATAAAGACATGGATGAGCGAGTTTGGTGTGGAGGAACTTGACTGGCCTGCACAGAGTCCTGACCTCATCCCGATAGAACACCTTTGGGATGAATTAGAGCGGAGACTGCGAGCCAGGCCTTCTCGTCCAACATCAGTGCCTGACCTCACAAATGCGCTTCTAGAAGAATGGTCAAAAATTCCCATAAACACACTCCTAAACCTTGTGGAAAGCCTTCCCAGAAGAGTTGAAGCTGTTATAGCTGCAAAGGGTGGGCCAACTCCATATTAAACCCTACGGATTAAGAATGGGATGGCATTAAAGTTCATGTGCATGTAAAGGCAGGCGTCACAAGACTTTTGGTAATATAGTGTATGATGTTAATCAATGTTAATCATTCGATGCTTCCCTAAACTGATTAGACACATAACACGAGTGAGTTTTTGCCAAACCTCTCCGTCCCTTCACACGAGCCTCGGTCTGCCACACGTTTTTCTGCTTATATGATGGCATATCACAGATTAGATTATATTGACTACAGCCTAAACAAGACTAACACCTAAACAAAAAAAGGCTAAGGATTCTTGTCGTTATGCTATAATTGCCATTAAAATCAATGCTGCTTTACATATCCAAGAAACCTGTTCATTTTTTGTTATTTATTAGTCTTATTTTACTGTAAATGCTAAATGGAAAGAGCAAGGATCTGTGGTTCAGATGGATAAGATCCACACACACACACACACACACACACTAGCTGAAGGGTTTAGTTGAACTCCACTGAGCAGTAAACACATGTGCGATTGGTGGCTCTTGTTATAATCAGACGCACACAGATATTCCCACACAGTCTTAACTTCAGTCCACAGATAGAGAGCCTTCTGTCTTCTGATTGGTCAAACGACAGCGTCCTGTGGTCAGAATAAACGCCAGAACATCACAATTATCACAACTGAGAACATTTTTACAGCCGGGTGATGCTTTTGTAAAGTTTGTTATGATAATTACCCTGCAAAACACTGATCTAGAAAACCTAATAAAACAGTTGAAGTTGAATCTGAAGATCAGTTTCTCTGCGGCTCGTCGTGAGGAGAGACTCTTCACTGAAGCTCTGAGGAAGGGTCTGGAGGTGTGCCGTCAGGCGGGATGTTCTCAGGTAGCAGCGGCGTTTATAAGAGCTGCTCCATTAATACATCACTTACAGCATCTTTAAGTCCAGTTTATCTGCCGTGATAAAATGTTTACTGGAGTATGTTACAATCCACCAAAGAGGGACTGTGTGTGTGTGTGTGTGAGTGTGTGTGTGTGTGTGTGAGTCTCTCTCTCTCTGTGGATGTGTGTGTGTGTGTGTGTGTGTGAGAGAGAGAGTCTCTCTCTGTGGATGTGTGTGTGAGAGAGAGAGTCTCTCTCTGTGGATGTGTGTGTGTGAGAGAGAGTCTCTCTCTGTGGATGTGTGTGTGTGTGTGTGTGAGAGAGTCTCTCTCTGTGGATGTGTGTGTGTGTGTGTGTGTGAGAGAGAGAGTCTCTCTCTGTGGATGTGTGTGTGAGTGAGTGAGTGAGTGATTGAGTCTCTCTCTCTGTGGATGTGTGTGTGTGTGTGTATGAGAGAGTCTCTCTCTGTGGATGTGTGTGTGTGAGAGAGAGTCTCTCTCTGTGGATGTGTGTGTGTGTGTGTGTGAGAGAGTCTCTCTCTGTGGATGTGTGTGTGTGTGTGTGTGTGAGAGAGAGAGTCTCTCTCTGTGGATGTGTGTGTGCATGTGTGTGTGTGAGAGAGTCTCTCTCTGTGGATATGCGTGTGTGTGTGTGTGTGTGAGAGAGAGAGTCTCTCTCTGTGGATGTGTGTGTGTGTGAGTCTCTCTCTGTGGATGTGTGTGTGCGTGTGTGTGAGAGAGTCTCTCTCTGTGGATATGTGTGTCTGTGTGTGTGTGTGTGAGAGTCTCTCTCTGTGGATGTGTGTGTGTGTGTTAGAGAGAGTCTCTCTCTGTGGATGTGTGTGTGTGTGTGTGTGTGTGTGTGAGAGAGAGAGAGTCTCTCTCTGTGGATGTGTGTGTGTGTGTGTGAGAGAGTCTCTCTCTGTGTATGTGTGTGTGTGTGAGTCTCTCTCTGTGGATGTGTGTGTGTGTGTGTGTGTGAGAGAGTCTCTCTCTGTGGATGTGTGTGTGTGTGTGAGAGTCTCTCTCTGTGGATGTGTGTGTGTGAGTCTCTCTGTGGATGTGTGTGTGTGTGAGTCTCTCTCTGTGGATGTGTGTCTGTGTGTGTGTGTGTGTGAGAGTCTCTCTCTGTGGATGTGTGTGTGTGTGTGTGTGTGTGAGAGAGAGTCTCTCTCTGTGGATGTGTGTGTGTGTGTGTGAGAGTCTCTCTCTGTGGATGTGTGTGTGTGAGAGTCTCTCTCTGTGGATGTGTGTGTGTGTGTGTGTGAGAGTCTCTCTCTGTGGATGTGTGTGTGTGTGAGAGAGAGTCTCTCTCTGTGGATGTGTGTCTGTGTGTGTGTGTGTGTGAGAGTCTCTCTCTGTGGATGTGTGTGTGTGTGTGTGTGTGTGAGAGAGAGTCTCTCTCTGTGGATGTGTGTGTGTGTGTGTGAGAGTCTCTCTCTGTGGATGTGTGTCTGTGTGTGTGTGTGTGTGAGAGAGAGAGTCTCTCTCTGTGGATGTGTGTGTGTGTGAGAGTCTCTCTCTGTGGATGTGTGTGTGTGTGTGTGTGTGAGAGAGTCTCTCTCTGTGGATGTGTGTCTGTGTGTGTGTGTGTGTGAGAGTCTCTCTCTGTGGATGTGTGTGTGTGTGTGTGTGTGTGAGAGTCTCTCTCTGTGGATGTGTGTGTGTGTGTGTGTGTGTGAGAGTCTCTCTCTGTGGATGAGTGTGGACAATAGTCTCAGCAGTGGCCTCTGATTGCCTCTTTTCACATGTTAATGAGCATCTCTGCGTTCCTCCTCTTTCTCAAATCTCCACAAATTATACAGCAAACACAGAAAAGGAAAATCCTACGGCTTTTTCTCCTTTTTTATTCAACAGACTGACATGTAAATGCGAGTGTAAGTGTTGTTCTCCGCCACTCTGATCGGCAGCTAATTGTAGCCATCAATTGTGTAAGATGCTCTTTTACTTCAACACAAACCAGATCAAACACAATCACCTCTCCTGCCTGTTTAAGAGAGAGAGAGAGAGAGAGAGAGAGAGAGAGAGATGTTCGTTGTCACGGTGATAACTGCGTTTATTTGTATCACATGTTTGAATGTAAATATTTGTTGATTTGCTCATTTTGTGTCTCAAATGGTGTCGAGGATCTTAAATGATTGTTTCAAAGTGATGCTGTCTGTCTGTATGTGACAGTGACAGAAGAGACAGAGAGACAGACAGACAGACTGATGGACAGACAGACAGACAGACAGATAGATAAACAGACAGATCGACAGACAGACAGACACCTGAGGCTGATACAGACAGACAGACAGGCAGACAGACACCTGAGGCTGATACAGACAGACAGACAGGCAGACAGACACCTGAGGCTGATACAGACAGACAGACAGACAGGCAGACAGACACCTGAGGCTGATACAGACAGACAGACAGGCAGACAGACACCTGAGGCTGATACAGACAGGCAGACAGGCAGACAGACAGACACCTGAGGCTGATACAGACAGGCAGACAGGCAGGCAGACAGACACCTGAGGCTGATACAGACAGACAGACAGGCAGACAGACACCTGAGGCTGATACAGACAGACAGACAGACAGGCAGACAGACACCTGAGGCTGATACAGACAGACAGACAGGCAGACAGACACCTGAGGCTGATACAGACAGGCAGACAGACACCTGAGGCTGATACAGACAGACAGACAGGCAGACAGACACCTGAGGCTGATACAGACAGACAGACAGGCAGACAGACACCTGAGGCTGATACAGACAGACAGACAGACAGGCAGACAGACAGACACCTGAGGCTGATACAGACAGACAGACAGACAGACAGACAGACACCTGAGGCTGATACAGACAGACAGGCAGACAGACAGAGAGACAGACAGACAGACAGACACCTGAGGCTGATACAGATAGACAGAAAGGCAGACAGACAGACAGACACCTGAGGCTGATACAGACAGACAGGCAGACAGACACCTAAGGCTGATACAGACAGACA
>CM077205.1:40789802-40797302 GCA_039654625.1 Rhinogobio ventralis | reverse complement strand
ATGCGTGCATTAGAGGTGTGTGTGTGTGGGGGGGGAGTGTGTCTGGTAAACACAGTTTTGCACTAATGCAGCAGATTAGTTTTTATTTTTTTAATATATAAACTTGTGGTGTTTTCAGTTTGTAACTGTTTTACACATGCACAGAGGTGGTGTGTGTGTGTGTGTGTCTGATAAACATTGTTTATATGCACTAATGCAGTTTTTATTTTTGAATACATAAACTTGTGGTGTTTTACGCGCGTGTGTAACTGTTTTACACATGCACACACACTGGTGTTTTATCTAAATAACCGATTGTAAGTGTGTGTGTGTGTTGCTTCACGAGGATTAAACGCTGCGATCAGTTCAGTTCCATCTTCCTCTTTCCTTTATGAAATGTTTCATATCGATCTGCTAAAAAATCAATTCGAGCACGAGAGTCTTCCCACCCTCGCGAGTGCCAAGCACTGAAGTTTAGAAAGCATAATTCTGATCTTGCACTTTTTTACCGAAAATAATGCAGTTCATAAAATTGAGCAAAATACAAATGCGTTTGTATTTTGGATGCGACGTGAAAATGAAACAAATATTCGTACGCAGTGTTTGTTATTTTGGGGAGCTCGTGACCGCGGATAAGAGCGCGTGATGATGCTAAATGAATTGTTTAGGTAGGAATGAAAATGCTGCAGTGGGAAAAATGCGTGAAAATGAGGACAGATGAAATATTCAGTGATGCTGGATGAGTGTGGAGAAATGTGTGTGTTCTCACACACCTGCTGCATTCAGGTAATCTCAGGTGTGCATCAGCTTCACAAATAATTCATACAGCATATATATTTTGTGCTGCTTTTTTAATCAAAAAATATGAATGAAATTGATAAAGCAGATCCGGTGCGGATTTGTGCTCAGTTTTGCACGGTGGTGTGTTTAAAGGATGAGCTAAAACACAAACTGAGTTCGTGTCTGTCTCCTGCTGTTAAAGTTCGGCGGTTTGGCCGTGTGTGTGTGTGTGTGTGTGTGAGCGTGCTGCAACTCTTTATTTTGTGCACAGTATTTTCCCTGTATGACTGTCCGAACGAGGAGCGGTTTTCACCGCAGATGTCAGAGGTCACACGGAAAGAGTTTCTGCTTGTCGTGCCTGCATGTACGGGAAGTCTTTCACAAACGGAGCGCTGTGAAACGACAGGAAGAGCACACTTCCTCTGTCCTGAGACGCGTGTTTTCACAGGTTTCCTGCAGCACAAAGCCGCGCTCGGGCAGATTGATTACATCACTCCAGGTTGGGAAAAGCTGGTGCGTGGCGAGGAGGAGAAGCCTCTGTGTTTGATTATGGCAGCTGAGCCGGCGCTGCTGAATTAGGAGGGGGTGCTTCTTCAGCCCGGGCGCTTTCATCCCCAACAATGGCAGATTCCGCCCCGTCTAAACTGTCTCTGCGCCCCGTCTCCCTCGCCGCACGGCCCCTCCTCTGCCTCCTGTGTTTGGGAGGAGCGGGGCCGCTCTCAGCTGATTGTCAGCTCTAATGCGTGTGGTTTACATGTGTGTGAGAGGTGAGCCGAGCGCGAGCGCACCTTCGGTCCCGCGCGGAGACGAGCGCCTGAGTTCAGTGCGGCGAGCGCCAAGAGTTTCAGAGGAAGAGGATGACGGCGCTCTTCATCTCTCTGATCTACTTGCTTATATTATCTGTGCTCTTTACATGGGTTAGAGAGGAGCTGATCAGATTTGGTCAGTTTTGTGACATTGAGATTTATACATTATCTGAATAAATAATCTTTCCAGTGATGTGTGGTTTGTTAGGACAATATTTGAAAATCCGGAATCTGAGGGTGTAAAAAAATCTAAATATTGAGAAAATCTCCTTTAAAGTTGTCCAAATGAAGTCCTTAGCAATGCATATTACTACTAATAAATTTGTGATATATTTTACGGTAGGAAATATCTTCATGGAACATGATCTTAATATCCTAATGATTTTTGGCATAAAAGAAAAATCTATAATTTTGACCCACACAATGCATTGTTGGCTATCGCCACGGATACACCCGTGAGACGCACGACTGCTGTTGAGCTGCAGGGTCACGTTTGTCACTTGAAATAATTTCTGTTAGTTTTCAGTTTTCATTATGAATTACGGCGATCCATTATAAGTGTCATATTTAAAAAAAAAAATCTTCATATCATTAAATATGTTAACTAATAAATCCTTGGTAAATATAAAAACCATGCAATTTTCGTTTTATGTTCATTTTTCATTTGCTTTATAATGCAGGCTGTCAATCAAACACTTGCACATGCTCCGCCCCTTGTGTTTGTTTTTGGAATATTAGAGCTAATTTGATAATGCCGTCTGCCACCAATCAGATCATTCAGCACACTCCAGATCCGTTCTGCAGAAATGCGCAGGTTTATGCATGTCAAAGTAATTATTTAATATGACTAAATTACCTGATCTGCCTTTGAAAGTCATTTTTAATAGTCTTGTCGGGTAGCAAAAGCTCCTTGAGGTGACAAATTCATGATTTCACTTTGTGGAGCTCCCAGTTGTGCTTTCTCGTTGTGGTTTGTGTGAAGATATTTTGGCCTAACGGAGAGAGAGAGAGAGAGAGAGAGAGAGAGAGAGAGAGACCCCCTCCTCGACCCGGAGCTCTGTGGAAATGCCTTAGGTGTGACTTCACTTTCACTCACATCACCGCTGACCCGACTGCCTTTCATATCACATCCACCGCGTCTCCACCGGTAAACATCCCCCGAGGGCCGAACAAAGAACACGGCCCTTTCTCCTTAATCACAACCCAGCCCTCTCTCTCTCTCTCTCTCTCTGCCAGCGCGAGCATTTGCATTCAGCTTCAGAAAGGCGCGTATGAAAAGGGGGAAGAGCGACAGAAGAGAGAGAAAAAATCAGAATAAAGGCAGAAGAGGGTGGGTGTCGAGAGCAAAATAACTGAGGTGTTTGTGAATGTTTGTTGGGCCTCCCCTGGTTACGGCCCTTATATAGACCCTCACACACACACACACACACACACAGATAGTGTTACGCAGTGGCATGTTCGCTCTATTCATGGACGAACACTTAAGAGAAAATCATCTGTGAGGCATGGCTGCTTTAAGACGCAAGAATAGTTTGGAACAGGTGTGTGTGTGTGTTTAGATAATTTAATGCGCTTTTTTGGCATGATTTTTTTAGCTTTAACGAATGCTTCTGATGCGCAGATTTCCACCGCAAGTGCGTTTGTTAATACATTTTTTTACAGCTGCACTTCACAAACGCAGTCCATCGAGATTCATTTATTGAGCATGGAGACTTGATTTAATAAATGAGTGATGATAATAAAAAAAACAAAATGTATATTATTTAATATTTTATAATGATTACATATTTAAATTATGTATTATTATTATAGTTACATAAATTATTATAACTATATAATTAATATATTTGTATATATATATATATATAAATGTTAATATCCACAAATTACATACAAATTATATAATATTTTAAAATATACTATGTCATTTTTTATTTTTATTTTACATGCTTTTGCAGCTTAAGCAGGACTGACTCGGAATGAGGATTTCGGATTCCTCTCGTTGGACAGTACTGCTTTGTTTTTCTAGATATAAATATTTTTGGATATGTTTCCGTGAGGCGACGCTCATTCTGAAGGGGTTTATCTGGATGGAGCAGATTATTATAGAGACGCAGGTGAAAGTCCTCAAACTCGTTTCTTCAGCAGAGATTATCAGAATTCATCCTGATCCACTTCAGAGAGAGAGAGAGAGAGAGAGAATATAAGACTAAATATTCTGTTTGATTGTTAATATGAGATTGCAGAACTTTCTCAAAACCCACAAAATTCTGGATAAAAGTCAAATTGGATTTCTGCCCAAACACAGAACATCTGACCACATCTACACCCTCCACACGATCACTGAGAAACATGTATATCAGAGCAAACCCAAAGTCTTTGCTTGCTTTGTTGACTTTGAGAAGGCTTTCGATTCGATCTGGCACGAAGGACTCTTCCTAAAAACTACTTGAAAATGGGATTGGAGGGAAAACATTTGATTTGATCAGCACCATGTATAAAAACAACACGTGCTGTAAAAATAGGGAACGAACAGACAAGGTTGTCCATTGAGTCCCACTCTATTTAACATTTATATAAATGAATTAGCTAAAGCGCTAAATAACTCGACTGCCCCGGCCCAATCCTGACTGAATCAGAAATCAAACGTCTCCTCTCTGCAGATGATTTAGTCATTCTGTCAGAAACTAGAGAGGGGCTACAACAGCTCCTCCACATCACAGAGACATTCAGTCAGACATGGGCTCTTAAAATTGACTTTTCAAAATAGATCCAGGTGTAGGGAAAATAAATACATCTTCAGAGCAGGAAACAGGTCCTCCAGCACACACACACACACGAATACAGCTATCTGGGACTAAAACTGAGTTCAGCAGGGAACTTCAGTCTGGCTGTGAATGAGCTGAAAGCAAAAGCAATGAGCGTTTACAAATACACATGAATTCCAATTCAAACCTGGCTAAAAATCCTAAAAGCTATAATTGAACCAATTGCACTATATGGCAGCGAGATATGGAGACCCCTAAACACAAGATTTTTCAAAATGGGAAAAAGAAGAAATTGAAACTCTGCATACCCAAATGTGTAAAAGCATCCTAAAAGCAAACATGCACAGCCGAACTATGACAATACAGAGCGCAGTGACCCGAGCTCGTACCAGGCTGAAGCCCTGCGGTGTCAGGAGCAGAACCGGCACCGGAGCGCAGTGACCCGAGCTCGTACCAGGCTGAAGCCCTGCGGTGTCAGGAGCAGAACCGGCACCGGAGCGCAGTGACCCGAGCTCGTACCAGGCTGAAGCCCTGCGGTGTCAGGAGCAGAACCGGCACCGGAGCGCAGTGACCCGAGCTCGTACCAGGCTGAAGCCATGCGGTGTCAGGAGCAGAACCAGCACCGGAGCGCAGTGACCCGAGCTCATACCAGACTGAAGCCCTGCGGTGTCAGGAGCAGAACCGGCACCGGAGCGCAGTGACCCGAGCTCGTACCAGGCTGAAGCCCTGCGGTGTCAGCAGCAGAACCGGCACCTGAAGCGCAGTGACCCGAGCTCGTACCAGGCTGAAGCCCTGCGGTGTCAGGAGCAGAACCGGCACCGGAGCGCAGTGACCCGAGCTCGTACCAGGCTGAAGCCCTGCGGTGTCAGGAGCAGAACCGGCACCAGAGCGCAGTGACCCGAGCTCATACCAGGCTGAAGCCCTGCGGTGTCAGGAGCAGAACCAGCACCGGAGCGCAGTGACCTGAGCTCGTACCAGGCTGAAGCCCTGCGGTGTCAGGAGCAGAACCGGCACCGGAGCGCAGTGACCCGAGCTCGTACCAGGCTGAAGCCCTGCGGTGTCAGGAACAGAACCAGCACCGGAGTGCAGTGACCCGAGCTCGTACCAGACTGAAGCCCTGCGGTGTCATGAGCAGAACCGGCACCGGAGCGCAGTGACCCGAGCTCGTACCAGGCTGAAGGCCTGCGGTGTCATGAGCAGAACTGGCACCTGAAGCGCAGTGACCCGAGCTCGTACCAGGCTGAAGCCTGCGGTGTCAGGAGCAGAACCGGCACCGGAGCGCAGTGACCCGAGCTCGTACCAGGCTGAAGCCCTGCGGTGTCAAGAGCAGACCGGCACCTGAAGCGCAGTGACCCAAGCTCATACCAGGCTGAAGCCCTGCGGTGTCAGGAGCAGAACTGGCACCGGAGCGCAGTGACCCGAGCTCATACCAGGCTGAAGCCCTGCGGTGTCAGGAGCAGAACCGGCACCAGAGCGCAGTGACCCGAGCTCTTACCAGGCTGAAGCCCTGCGGTGTCAGGAGCAGAACCGGCACCAGAGCGCAGTGACCCGAGCTCGTACCAGGCTGAAGCCCTGCGGTGTCAGGAGCAGAAGCGGCACCGGAGCGCAGTGACCCGAGCTCGTACCAGGCTGAAGCCCTGTGGTGTCAGCAGCAGAACCGGCACCTGAAGCGCAGTGACCCGAGCTCGTACCAGGCTGAAGCCCTGCGGTGTCAGGAGCAGAACCGGCACCGGAGCGCAGTGACTCAAGCTCGTACCAGACTGCGGTGTCAGGAGCAGAACCGGCACCTGAAGCGCAGTGACTTGAGCTCATACCAGGCTGAAGCCCTGCGGTGTCAGGAGCAGAACCAGCACCGGAGCGCAGTGACCCGAGCTCATACCAGGCTGAAGCCCTGCGGTGTCAGGAGCAGAACCGGCACCGGAGCGCAGTGACCCGAGCTCGTACCAGGCTGAAGCCCTGTGGTGTCAGGAGCAGAGCCGGCGCCTGAAGCGCAGTGACCCGAGCTCGTACCAGGTTGAAGCCCTGTGGTGTCAGGAGCAGAACCGGCACCGGAGCGCAGTGACCCGAGCTCGCACCAGACTGAAGGCCTGCGTTGTCAGGAGCAGAACCGGCACCGGAGCGCTCTCTCACAGCTGGTGCTGAAGCTACACCCACACCAGCACAACACAATCTGGCCCAACCAAATTATACAACTACAAAAACAACATTACATTACCTATTGGAAAGAAGCCACTAAATTACAAAAGAATACCTGAGCTGTGTGAGAGAGCATAAAGTGAGAAAGACCCTAACCAAATACAGGCTGAGTGACCACAGTCTGGCCATAGAGAGAGGACGGCACAGGCAGAGATGGCAGCCGCGAGAGCAGAGACTGTGTTCCCTGTGCTCTCAGAGAGAGAGTGTGTGTGTGTGTGTGTGTGTGTGTGTGTGTGTGTGTGTGTGTGTGTGTGTGTGTGTGTGTGTGTGTGTGTGTGTGTGTGTGTGTGTGTGTGTGTGTGTGTGTGTGTGTGTGTGTGTGTGTGTGTGTGTGTGAGAGAGACAGTTTGTCAGAGACGACTGCACTCGCAACACCAGCGTTGCCGGTTCGATTCTGATAAAAACTGTTTTTTTAGGTGTGTGAACTTTTCCCTGAGAAGAGCAGTCGGAGTGTTGAGAGGAAGCGGCTCCGATCTGAGAGTGTTTGATTCATCAGATTGAAGTTGTGGGATATGAGCTGGATCTCACCGGTGACTGCTGTGTTTAGATGAGCTCGGTCTGATCCTCATGTTTAGCCTCGGTCGTCTCTGACATGAGGAAACTAATGTTTGTGTGCTTGATTTGTGAGGATTTTCAGAGGGAAATAAACGGGCGTCCAGGATGAAGCGCCTCTGTGTTTGGTTTGAGTCACTCTTTCATCAGTGATGCCTGGATCTGTCATTTTACAGTTTCTAATGAGTTGAACAGCCAACTGGCATTTTATTTACTCACCAAAGCCAGTTTTTACTAGCAATTAACACAATGAGTGTTAACTCTGGACCCTGGACGCCACTGTGCCCGCATCCGCACACAAACACGTCATGTGAAGCTCTCAGACATCGATCCGCTCGGCCGTGTGATTGTGCTTCCCGTGTTTCGCTGATGTCAGACGAGAATATCACGGCTCATTTCAGATCTCACACACACCATTC
>CM077205.1:40737302-40784802 GCA_039654625.1 Rhinogobio ventralis | reverse complement strand
ATGTAGCCCACACACAGCTCCTTATCTGCAAAGACCCCAAACACAGCGGACACACACACACACACACACACACGTGTGCGCTTCCCAGAATTTCCCTTTATTATGATTTCATCCTCTTCCTCTCGGAGTCAGTCGACTGCTTGGATCATGTGTGATCTGACAGGTGTTCCAGAGCGTAGTGACCCTTTACAGCCCAACACACACACACACACACACACACATTTTGTGTAACTGAGCTGGATGCCTGGTTGATTTAGTGTTGAATTGTAAGGTAATAGAGTGTGTTTATTGCACAGGTATGCCGTCGTCGAATAGGTGCATCATTCATTTATATGATTATGAGCAATGCATATTTTCTTTACACTGAAAGGCCCTGCGTGAATATATTTACACAAGCGGTCGTGAAAACTCACACACACAGAAAACACACACAAGTGTTTTATAATAATAGTAAAGACGCAGCGTCTCATGAATACACACCTGTGATCCGCTTTAATCGAACGCCGCATCAGTACTGCACAGTTTCTATATCAGGCAAAGCAGAAATCCTTAATATTTTCAGTATTTATGATTTCTTGTTTTTAAAAGGTATTGTTTACAGGGTGTTATTGTTGTGGCACATTACTGATTTATTTATTACAAACATAATATTGAGATATTGGTGGCTTGTACAGAACCATTCAACTTTTATTCATCGAGGACGCATTAAATTGATCAAAAGTGACATTTATAATGTGACAAAAGATTTCTAATAAATGCTGTTCTTTTGAACTTTCTGTTCATCAAAGAATCCTGAAAAATAATTGTTTGCACAGAAATAGGAACGGTTTTCAACACTTTACTATATATTCACATAGAGAACAGCTGCTGTACACTGGAGTCATATCTCACTGATTTACTGTAGTTATGATCAGATAAACTCAGAAGAGACTCTTTCACAAACATCTTCCCGATCCCAGACGTTGAATGCTGTGTGTTTGTTTCCATGTTTGATCATTATTGCTTGCAAGAGTGTGTGTAGAACTGTCCGAACAAAGAATCATGAGGACGTGACGCCGTGAAACAACTAGTGTTGAGTTCATTTTCTGGGAATGTTTGAAACATAGTAGATGAAGGTGAGCATAATTCATCCTAATCCTGCATGAGCTGCTGTTCAGTGTGTGTGTGTGTGTGTGTGTGTGTGTGAGAGAGAGTATTGGTGGATTTCACAGGTAACTGGATTACGTGGGCACATAATTGATCCATTTGGGGGGAAAATGATGGAGCTCTAAGCTTTGGAAATGCAGTTTATGAAACAGGCGTTCGTAAATTCAAAGGAATCAATATGTCAATTTTATGACATCTTCAGGGCAGATGAGTTTTAAAGGAGGCCTGTCTTATTCCCCACGTGTGTGTTTCACAGTACAGGTCCTGTGTGGTGCTTTATTGTGAACGCGACCGAGCTCGTTCCGAACGCTTGCCAGGGAAAAGATGTTTGTCAGCGCGGCGAGAACGATCCCTGCGACGGAGCCTTTTAGTGCTTCCAGAAAAACAATAAAGCATTCCTCGCTCGTCAAGCCATCCATTTATAATGCAGGAAAGTGGAGTAAGAGCATTTCTGCATTTTCATCAGTAAAATATTCACATTTCATTTACACCGTAGCGCAGGTTTTATTACTCAGCCAAGCTTCTGCTCTAATTTAAATGAATTATGCAGGCGAAAACTGATGCAAACAGACAGAAATGCGAGTTTTGCTTTTGTGCTGCCGAATTGAAGCCGAGCGTGAGAAAGCAGGACCCTCAACCCCTGACGAAGAAGAAGAAGAAGACGACGAAGCAGGTGGAGAGAGAGAGAGAGAGAGAGAGAGAGAGAGGGAGACGTGTAATTACTCGGCCTGGTTTGCTGGTGTTTGTCGAGCTCTTATAATACTAGTTAATTTTCCAGCGGAAGTTGGTGATGCTTGCGTTTCTCCTGCACGTTCACCGACTGACATCTGCTATCAAAGCTCGGCAGATGTGCGGCCATTATCCGTCCCGCGGCCGCAGAGCGCATGACTGCTCGGCCACAGCGCAGTTACTGCACACACACACGTGTATGCATGAGGCTGCTGAATTAATTACATATGTTAGAGTGTCTTCTCATTCACAGATGAACGGGGAGGAGACGCGAGTGTATTCACGACACCGTCTCCCGTCAGCACACACACACACACACTCCAGGCCTGCCTCGATTAGAAAGCGCTTCTGATCTGTGCGTCGAAACACACAAAGAGTCGTCACCGTGTATCGGGATCGTATCGCTGGAGATCAGATCCGGCAGATTTCTGCTTTTGTGACGCTGGTATTTGCTGTCGGATTGTTTGCGGTCGGTTTGGAGATAGCCATCAGCCGCTCTTTCAGAGCACAAAGAGCTTATCCTGGATTATTCTCCAGAAACGAACTCATCACACACTGAGAGACGACACTCACACACTCCTAGAAGTTTAACGAGAGTCCGAGGCCTGTGGAAAATAACATCTCTGATGTCTCAGGTGTTGAGTTCTTCTCAGAAAAAGTCTCCCGTAATGGCAGATGTGTCTTCTTCAGATGTGTGTGTCTGTGTGTGTGTGTGTGAGTGAGTGTGTGTTGGTCGAGCGAGTGTGTGTGTGTGTGTGTTGGTCGAGCGTGTGTGTGTGTTAGTGTATGTGTGTGTGTCTGAGTATGTGTGTGTGTCTGAGTATGTGTGAGTGTGTGTTGGTCGAGTGTGTGCTGGTCATGTGTGTGTGTGTGTGTGTGACTGTGTTGGTCAAGTGTGTGTTAGTCGTGTGTGTGTGTGAGTGTGTTGGTTGAGTGTGTGTGAGTGTGTTGGTCGAGTGTGTGTTGGTCGTGTGTGTGTTTGTGAGTGGGTTGGTCGAGTGTGTGTGTGTGTGTGTGAGTGTGTTGGTCGAGTGTGTGTGTGTGTGTGTGTGTGTGTGTGTATGAGTGTGTTGGTTGAGTGTGTGTTGGTCGAGTGTGTGTGTTGGTCGAGTGTGTGTGTTTGTGAGTGGGTTGGTCGAGTAAGTGTGTGTGTGTGTGTGTGTGAGTGTGTTGGTTGAGTGTGTGTGTGTGTGTGTGTGTGTATGAGTGTGTTGGTTGAGTGTGTGTTGGTCGAGTGTGTGTGTTGGTCGAGTGTGTGTAGGCGTGTGGTTTGTGTTCTACTGTACTCGTGTGAGTCGTCAGTAACACGTTGTATAAATGAAACACTTTTTTTCTGTCGAGCAGAATGAAGCGTCTTCCGTCTGTTGCTGGTTTGAGTAGCTGCACGTCTCTCTCCTCATGTCACGATGTTGAGTGTGTGAGTGTGTGTTCATTGACTTACACTGATAGCACAGACTCGTGTTACTACAGTACGACTGCATCACTGCGTCCAGGGCGGGTTATTCCTCTGTTCTCTGCAGATTCTTACTGAGTAAATAATGAAACATAGAAGGAACAGAATAACAGAATTAACACTTTATTCTGACTTTCTACTGACTATAAGTAACTTTAATGTCAACTCACTCTCATTAGAGTATTAGTAGACTGATATAGAATAAGTATAGAATAAGTTGACATGTAGTTACTTATAGTTAGCAGACGTCTGTTATGGAAAGTGTTCACGAGTATTTTCAGCGGTAAATCAAGATCTGCTTGTGTCACTGATTTGTGTTATTTTATTACCATTGATATACTATTACTTTTTGTTAATATTTTGAACTATATTTTATATTTATATATATATTAATTTTAGTTAAAGTTGAGTCATTTTTATGTGTTTTGTAATTTTTATTAGTTTTTTGTTATTTTTGAATATCTATAGTTTTTATTAAATTATAGTTTAGTTTATTTAGTTTTCGTTGTTTTAGTACTTCAAGTTAAAGTCACGCTGGTCTTTTCTTCTCTATTGTGTCGTATATCGAGTGAAGCGCTTCAGGAACAAGAACAGATGTAGGGCGGGGCTTGATTGTGTCTGTGGGGAATTGATTGGATGGTTGTGGTTTGCTATTGGTGGATCTCATGTGAGTGACAGGTGGCCCCGCCCTCGTCATCAGAGAAGAGATGAAGTTATTCTGATTCAAGATTATTAACACAATAATGATGTGCAATATTGATGATTTCATAATTAGTTAATGTTTGTTAATAATGAAAATAATGTTTATGGTTTTAGTTTTTTTAGTGTGTGTGTGTGTTCGTGTTTGTGTGAGTGTATGTGTGTGATTGTGAGTGTGTGTGATTGTGAGTGTGTGAGTGTGAGTGTGTGTGTGTGAGAGTGTGTGTGTGTGTGTGAGAGTGTGTGAGAGTGTGTGAGAGTGTGTGAGAGTGTGTGAGTGGGTGTGTGAGTGTATGTGTGAGAGTGTGTGAGAGTGTGTGAGAGTGTGTGAGAGTGTGTGAGAGTGTGTGAGAGTGTGTGTGTGTGTTTGTATAGTAATTGTGACTCAGGGTGGAGATGCTGTTGACCTCAGATGTGGGTTAAATGCAAATTGAATGAGAATCAGGCAGTGATAATTATGGTGGAGTGGCGAGGGGTCAGTCGAGCAAAAGAGCCGCGGAGAGACTCTCCTCCCGCTGTCTGTCTGTCTGTCTCTCTCCATCTGTCTCTCTCTCTCCGGCTGTCTGTCCGTCTGTCTCCCTCTCTCTGTCCGTCTGTCTCTCTCTCTGTCTCTCTGTCTCTCTGTGTGTCTGTCTGTCTCTCTGTCTCTCTGTCCGTCTGTCTCTCTGTCTGTCTCCCTCTCTCTCTTTCTGTCTGTCTGTCTGTCTCTTGACCAGCTGCATCTACACACCAAGAAACTACCTTTATTTGCATTTCTGTCATTTGCTCATTGCTGTTTCTAGATTATGTTTAATGGTATCACTAGGACTAGTGATGTGATCAGACCTCTAGCACTAAGTGTGTAAGTGTTTGTGTTCCAGACAGGAAGGACTGTACTAAGTGATCAGATGCACTGTTTTGAGCTGCTGGAACATAAAACTGCCAGACAGGAGGAAAACAGAAAAACAGCTATCCAGAACACCATAGCAACCATTTAGAACACACAAGCAACGCCCTAGTTACATCCTAGCAACCCCTTAGCAACACCCTGACAACCACTCAGAACACTGTCACAGTGATGAGTTCTGCAGAGAGTAGAACCGCTCTCATGTGAAGGTTTATTCTGCCGGTCTCTCTCTCCGGATCAGAGTGTTATTGTGTTTATTGCACGTCTTAAATGTCATCTCGCCGTGAGATCTCTGTGAGCTTTTTACAAAGGATATAGATAACACTAGACACCAAATTAATCAATATCCCGTTTCTCTCTCTTTCTCTCTCTCTCGCTGGCGCTGCCGATCGGCCTGGATCTGTCCTCATCAAACAGCATCAGGTAAGCTCAATCTGATTTCTGTTTCTATGCAGGTGTACGTTTGAACGAGTGGATAAAAGCTTGAATGTGACATGCACACAGGTTGTGTTTTTAGTCAGCCTTGTCCAATACCTCACACTTAATTACTATTTATTGGCAGTCCCGCTCATCCTCTCGGCTGCTCTAAATAATTTCAGCAAATAAGACGGGCTCCTGCGTCTCAGCTTCACCCATCAAAGTTTAATCGAAGCCGCGTTTTAGTTTTTGAATAAAGAACACTTAAAAAATTTAGATGCAAATTATTCTGCATTATTCATGGCCTCGTCGTCCTTGTAGATTTAAACATTTGCGAGGCCACCTTGATTTGAGTCATTACCTCGACTCGGGCTGTTCCGTCATGAATAAGGTATTTCCTACAAGTGCAGCGCTCGCCTGATGAGCTTTTAAAGTGCCTTTACACTCCGTCTGCGCGCGCATGAGCGCATCCGACACGCCGAGCCAAATCCGTCTCAGGTGGCGAACTCTGAGTGACGGGAGAGAGAGAGTTTTCTCCGATCTCTCCGCTTTGACTCGGGGAATGCCAGCAACTTTCCCGCTTCTACCTGAAAGCCAGAAGAGATCCTCAGAAATAAGCCGGCTTTGTGTGAGCAAACTGGAGAATCCCGCTCAATTTGTGCTCCCTTTGTAGCGACGAGGGGTGAGAAGCCCTGGAGAGAGAGAGACAGACAGCTCTGTTTAATTACTCGACACAGATTGTCGCTCCGCTCGCGATCGCAGGTTATTGACTGTTACCTGTGCGGACTGACATGTGGGATCAATTGCAATTTGCTTTGGCGTTTCTTCAGATGTGGCTGAACACACACACACACACGGCGCTTCAGAGAGGTTTTCAGCGAGATGAAGCGGTGATGATATGATTTGAAACATCCTGGCTCTTAGCATCACTTAAATCTACCTCGCAAGAACAAACTGGAGTCTTTAAATTATTCCCTTTCATCTGCACGCAAACAGCCATAAAATGATGAAATCTGCGGATCCCAGAAGCTTTTACTATTAAAGTCTAAAGCGTGGCCCAAATCTGCTGTAATGAAACCGCTGTGTGTTTGTTTGTTTGCTGAGAGAAAACCTGAGCGAGAGAGCGAAAGAGAGAGAGAGAAAGAGAGAGAGAGAGAGAGAGAGACAGAGAGAGAGATCCTGTGGCCCCTGCAAGAAAAATAAAGTAGTTGACACAGTGTCTCGATCATCTTTACTACCCGCTGGAAGAATTAATATTTAAACATTCTAATAATGCGGCTTGCCTTGCATGCACTTTTAAGCAAAGCAACAATATTTTTCACCTGGGGTAACACAATGATTTTTCATCCTGCTGAGTGCAATTTCCCTTTCTAATGCGTCTGTGGAGCTTCCACCATTGGGCAGGCCGACTTTACTCTTTATTATTTCCCACTGAAAGAGAAAAAAATATTCATAGAGGTAAATATATTGAAATGAATTTTCGTGTCCATGAGCAAAGAAGAGCTCAGGCCGGCGTCTCTCCCAGAATGCTCCCCTCCAAAGCGGTGTAATGATTGGAAAAAAGCATTCTGCATTATCAGAGGAAGGGTGCGGGAAAATCGAAATATACATGCGCTCCAATCGTCGGCTATTTGAATATCCATAAAGCTGCTTTCCTTCAAAACATCATCTTTATTTATTTTCCCCACAATCGCTCCTGACAACTGGGGTGTCAAAATGTTTTTTCTTTGAACAAAAGGATATTACCTGGTGTGCGACGCGCGTTTGATTCTCTCTATCTCTATCGCTCTTGCCTTAAAGCTCTTTTAAAAAGCTTTGCCACTAAACAGGTGACGCACCTGCAACACACACACACACACACACACACACACACACATACAAACAAACAAACAGAAAAGAAAGGACATGCAAAAATGAGTGTGTGCAAAGGATGCGTGTGCAGATCTGCTGTGTGTCACGGAAAATAGATTCCTAAAGCCTGAAGCCTTTGTAATTGATCACAAGAATGAATTGTTGAGTTGTGTGGGCAAATTGAACGACATAAATAAGAGTTATGATCTCCTCTTCTGTTTATGTGTAGCTGTATAGTTATAGAAATGGAAAAAGGCTGTGTGTGTGTGTGTGTGTGTGTGTGTGTGTGTGTGTGTGTGTGTGTTTGACCCTGCATCAGACCTTTCACAATATATTTGAGATGAATATGCTGCGATGAGACTATGAATATTTTTTATTTGACTACACATTCGTTCCTTGTCTCTAAGAGCGAGAGCATAAATACAGATGTTTTATTAGTGTTTTTCATTCAAACTTTTTTTTTCTTTTTTTCTCAGTGCTGAAGCATTAAGAGTTCCTTTCACTGGAACTAAGGGGCCAAGCCCAACCCCTGAAAAACAACCCCACCCCATAATCCCCCCTCCACCAAACTTTACACTTGGCACAATGCAGTCAGGCAAGTCCCGTTCCCCTGGCAACCGCCAAACCCAGACTCGTGCATGGGATTGGCAGACAGAGAAGCGTGATTGGTCACTCCAGAGAACACGTCTCACTGCTCTAGAGTCCAGTGGTGGCGTGCTTTACCCCACTGCATCCCACGCTTTGCATTGCTCTTGGTGATGTAAGGCTTGGATGAGCTGCTCGGCCATGGAAACCCATTCCATGAAGCTCTCTACACACTGTTCATGAGCTCATCTGAAGGCCACAGAAGTTTGGAGGTCTGTAGCTATTGACTCTGCAGAAAGTTGGTGACTTCTGCACACTGTGACCCTCAGCATGCGCTGACCCCGCTCTGTGATTTTACGTGGCCTATCACTTCGTGGCTGAGTTGCTGTTGTTCCCAATTGCTTCCACTTTGTTATAATCCCACTAACAGTTGAGCGTGGAATATTTAGTAGTGAGGAAATGTCAGGAATGGACTTATTGCACAGGTGGCAACCTATCACGGTACCACGCTTGAGTTCACTGAGCTCCTGAGAGCGACCCATTCTTTCACAAATGTTTGTAGAAGCGTCTGCATGCCTAGTGCTTGATTTATACACCTGTGGCCATGAAGGGATTGAACACCTGGACTCAGGGATTTGGAGGGGCGTCCCAATACTTTTGGCAATATAGTGTATGTTAAATAAAAGACTAAGTTTTTTCTGCTGCTGCGATGTGATGGTAACAGCCTCCGGTGAGCTTCACTAAAGCACAGGCGTTCATGCTCTTATTGCTCTCTAGAGCTCCTCAAAGAGAGCGACGGCTCACCTGATTGAGATCTAGCAGCTGCTGTGCGTCGTCTCTCATCTGTCGAGGTGGCAAAGACACAGACGAGTCTCTGAGAAGAGACGCTGGCGCTAAAGGGGCTCTGACGGACCGCGGGTTCAACGAGCCGCTCAGACGGTCAAACCAGACGATGACAGATTAAAAGATTTCACTGAACACTTCTGCCAGTGTTTACTCAGCCTCACGCGGTTCCAAACCTCTTCTGTGGGAGATGTTTAGCAGAATGTTCACGCTGCTCTCTTCCATATATATCTGTAAAAATGTTAGGAAAAGCTGCTTGTGATGAACTTTGATTCATGTTGGTTTTTGTTAAATGTAAACCTTTTTTCAGTTAATAAAATATACTTTTTTATACTGTATATCTGTAAAACTTAGAATGATTTGGGAGTGAATGAACTGTAAATAAACATGGCAAAAAAGCAGCATAAAGATTCTGCTAAACATTTAGTATGTGTGCGTTCAGTGGCGAGAGGGCTGGTTTAATTTGTGTGGGATCTGCTGTAGACGGCCTGTCGTCCCTGGGGAAGCTCCTGTCGCTCTGTAATATGAAGAGACTCTGGAACACCTTTTTAAAACTTAATTGATTCTTTTAAAGAAGCAGCCCGCGCCGACACACTGCGTTATGATCAGGAGAGCGGCCGGCGCGGTGTGTCGGGGGGAATCACGCCGGACGGCTGGGAATGTGGGAGAGACGGATGGGGATTTGCCGTGGGTCGGCCAGATGACATTCTAACAATTAGATAAACTCATATCTAATTTAAGGCCAACTGACAACAGCAGTGCGCTGGAACACACACACACACACACACACACACACACGGAATGTTTGTCTACCATTCTTACATACTGTGTGTGTGTATGGGTGTCCATCCGGTGTAAATCGACTCAGTACACACACACAGACACACAGACAGACACACACACACACACACACACACACACACACACACACACATCAAATGTTATTGCTCAGGTGTTGCTCTTTCATATCTCAGGAGACTTGCTGGAGTTTCTGGTTATGATTTATTGCGTGTAAACTTTATCTCAGATGTTTCTCCTGAAAAGAATATACTGACTCAAATAAGTTAGTAGTTCTCACAAACTGTGTGCAAAAGACATTTCTTCTTTAATATTTGTGTCTTGTTTTTCAGTAAAATATATAAACATTCAACACAAAAGAACCGATATTTAATCTGGTTTTGAAGTGATTTTAGTGATTAAATCACCGTAATTCAGATGTGTTTTTCTGGCCTCGTTGACTGATATTTTTCTTGTTTTAAACACAAACTCATTTCATTTTGATTGATACATTTCGATGCATTTTTCAGAAAACAACACTCAATATCTTCAGTAAATGTATCTTGATTTAAGAATGTTTAGATATTTGTATTCTGACGTATTATTATTAATTGTTTCTTCAGTGCACACAATATAGAGATATAAAATGACTGTAGATGAGATATGTTTGAGTCAATCTCAATCTCAGTTTTGAGAGAAGTGTGTTTTTCTCAGTGAATGCGTCAGGAGCTGTGAGTGAGTAGCATCTGTGTGTGTGTGTGTGTGTGTGTGTGTTTGAGAGAGTTGAGCTCAGATTGAAGCACTGGAGAAGAGCTTCACGTGTGCTGATAAAGACATGAGCTGTGTTTCTGAGAGTGAGTTTGGGTTGCAGGAGTGTCAGGAGCCGCACGCTTCACAGAGCCCATGAACGACTCGCTCTCAGTGCGTACAGTGACCTTGATAATTGTGATGGTCATTAAAATAAGTGCTCATTATTCTTCAAGGTGCGTCTCAGCATTACACTGATCAATGTGTGTCTCTCTCTCTCTCACACACACACACACACACACACACACTAATGAAACCTGTTATTGTGATTGCATCCTGCTCTGTTTTACCCACCAATCAATATTAACAGCTCGTAAAAAACTGCGCTGAAGAGATTAGCCGCAGAAATGAGCAGAGATACTTAAACAAAGTGCATCGAGCGAGTTTAAGCGTCACGTGATTTTACACTGATGGAAAGATGCAGTGTGTGTGTGATTGTGTTCGACTCGCTCCGTAACAGAGAATATCAGATTAATTTAGTTTTGTGGAAATTGACACTAGCGTTCAAAAGTTGGTAGGATTCTGGGCTGCATTTATTTGATCATAAATACAGTAAAAACAGTGAAATATTATTCCAATGTTAAACAGCTGTTTGCTATGTGAATATCTGTGGAGCTCAACAGCAGTCGTGCGTCTCACGGGTGTATCCGTGGCGATGGCCAACAATGCATTGTGTGGGTCAAAACATTGTGTGGGTCATTTTTCTTTTATGCCAAAAATCATTAGGATATTAAGATCATGTTCCATGAAGATATTTAGTAAATGTCCTACCGTAAATATATCATAAATGTATTATTAGTAGTAATATGTGTTGCTAAGGACTTCAATTTCTGTTCAATTTAATGCATTCTTTATTAATTTCTTTCCAAATATTTACACTTCTATATGTTAGTGTAATCCTAGACGTTTACAAACTACACATTTTTCAAGTTATTTGAATTTCATATTGACTCTAATGAACTACTTCTACCTTTATGTGGCTCAGCATTTGACAGATGCCAAATTAAATAAACTGGCGCACAAATGCTCATCATGAGCAAACGTTCCTGATTTTCCATGTTTGCGTTCAGAACACAGTGGGATCAAGCATCTTTCTTCTGTGTTTTACCGCGGTTAAAGCGTGAGAGAGTAAAGCTTCTCCCTGTCAGCCGTGCTAAAACAAGGCCTGTAATTGTGGCAGTGACCTGATCTGTGTCTGGGCGGCAGAGAATGTGTAATTATCGCTTGTTAACCAGGACGGCGCACCTGCTACACTGAAAAAGGTTTGAAGAAACAGCGCTGGCAACCTCTAGAGCTGCCAATCACACACACACACACACAGAGAGAGAGAGAGACGTGCGCTGCTATTCTTCCAAACACGTCTGAGCGGTTAAATGCGTCGCTGTGTTTGCTCTGCTACAATAGAGTGAACATTACCCAGCACAACTCTCATTATTACACACACACACACACACGCACGGGCCTCCGACACACACACGCATTACCGGCTCACATTGTTGGGTTCGAATGGCGCTCCTGCATTTCTGAGATTTGCTCATTATGCGGCGTATTAAAGGCGCGAGTCAGTAATCAACCCGCGCGGCGAGCCAAAGGAGAGCGCCGCCGCTCCACGTATCCCGGCAACAATGCGCGCTCCCACGAACCGCAGCGACGGGAGAAATTGTTTAGTAAATACAGGACGGATCGTGTTTTATTAAGCGGGCTGACAGCATTCACACACGGCTCCGTGTACCTGCCTGATAATCGCAGGCGTTCACAGATGTCGACACAATGGAGAACACGCCGGCGAGTGAAAGAACCGTCTGAAATCACTGAGCGGGAACAAGACACAACCCAGAACATGACACACAACTCACATTTTCTCTTTCCTCTCGTCTTTGTTCTGCTTATTCTGGCTTGCCCGCTCAAGTTGAACGTGAAGCGTGTCAGACGAGAGCCGAGAGATTTTACAGAAGAGGGGAATCAGAGGCTCACCTGTCAGAGCCGGGCGCTTCCTGATGGCTTTACTGGAGGCCAACACACACACACACACACACTCTCTCTCTCTCACACACACACACACTCACACACAGTCAACATCTCTGACTTTGGTCTGAGAAATGTTACTCACTGCTGTCGCTCATGCTGGTGAAGGACCCACAAGCACACTCTCTCTCACATGCACTCACACACACTCACACACACAGAGACATGTTTGTTTTTGTGAATTGTGGGGACATTCCATAGACGTAATGGTTTTTATACCATACAAACCGTATTTTCTATCCCCCTACACTACCCCTACCCCTAAACCTACCCATCACACACACACACACACACACACACTACCCCTACCCCTACCCCTATAAACCTACCCATCACAGGAAACATTCTGCATTTTTAATAAAACATTGTTTAGTATGTTTTTAAAGCTATTTGAAATATGAGGACATTTGAAATGTCCTCATATTTCACGTTTACGTTGTAATACCAGTGTAATACCCATGTCATTATACACATTTGTGTCCTCATATATCACAAAAACAAGCACACACACACACACACACACATACACACTCACATACACACACTCACACACATGCTCTCACACACACACTCACACTCACACACTGTCTCTCACACACACAAACACAAACACACACACTCTCACACACACACACACTCTCACACACACACACACACACACACACACGCTCTCACACACACACACTCACACACACACACACACTCACTCACAGACACACACATGCTCAACATCTCAGCGTAACGTGACCCACCGCTGTCGCTCATGCAGGTGAAGGATGCGGTGAAGTTGCTCCTCAGCTCATGTTACGCTTTGTGATTTTTCTCTGCTATTAATTATGGATGCGATTTGCAGAAGTCCGAAGGAAAGCGGAGCGCTCGGAGATCTAGACTCGAGCCCCTCGGGAACGCCGCCTCTGTTTAACCGTCTGACATGTTGTCATATTGGAGAGCGGCGAAAGAAAGAAAGAAATCAATTGGCAATTAAATGCTGCACCTTGTGACGGTGACAAAAGACATTTGGTGTGGCGATGAGGGCGGGAGGAGAAGGTAATGAAACTCTAATGACTATTCATAAGCGATTTGCAGGCCTCTGATCCGGCTGAGTGAAGTTGTGCCCTCTGGTCTCAGAGTCTGTCAGCTCGGCTCTCCTCAACCCTTCCCTGACATCACCGCATTACCCAGCAGGCCCTGGGGCGCCACTCTCACACACATCTGCCGCACTAAAGGTGCCACCTCAGGACAAAACACACAGAACCACCAAAGTGTAAATACCTGAAATTGACAAGGGCTGATACCTTTTCCCCCGCACGTCGCCCCACATCCGACGCTTTCTCCCTGGCACGACTGCACATTTCTCGTCTTTTCATTCCGCGTGCGTCTTTTTTTCTGCAGGCTCTAGTACACAGTAAGTGTGTGTGTGTGTGTGTGTGCATGTGACCTATAGGTGGTAAATTCATATATTCTAATAAATCTTGACTGTGTACGTCCCTTTTTCAGCGTGACACCAGATTAGTGTGAGTGTGTGTGTGCGTGCGTGCATGTGAGTGTGTGTGTGTGTGTGTGTGAGTGTGTGCTCTGCTCTAAACCCTAGTGAGTGCACTTCTCAGACGGCATTCTAGTCTAAGTGAAATCTCAGTGCCTGATTTGGATCACAGGACGTAAGTTCATGCTCAGAATGTGAAGTTCACAAAATTTGACATTATCGTTGCAATGTATTCTGGGATTGTTTTCTCCAAAGCATTAAAGGAGCTCGATGTTGTTGCTACTCACTGTAGCCTGATCTCATATTCATACAGTTTGAATTAATCTCGATAAAACTAGAGCGGTCACATCATGTTTCCGCTGCGTATCGACTGCGGTGTGCGATCGGAGTCATGTGGTCAGAACCGGACCTGGATGTGCCGTGACACTCTGAACTCCAGCAGCTGTTTAAAGAGGCGCTGGCGCTGTGTTGGTCAGGTCTGTGTGATTCTCCTCCGTTTGTTCTGACCTCGGCCCTGAGCGAGATCTCCGGCCCGGTCACTCAGAATCAGGGGAAACGCTCAAGAATAAAACCCTTCAGCACAGTTTTCACTTTCTCCCCAGAGTCTGAATTCATGTCAGCGTTCTGTTTGTGTGCTGGACTGTAAATCTGCACAAGATCCTGTTTAGAAAAACTCCTCAGTTCCTCCTTTTATCCTGGAATAATCGGCTCTTTAAGGAGCGGTCAGTGACGTCAGAGATCTAAAGACCAATATGACACGCACTGACCTCTGTCCCTGAGAAACGTGTGTTTGTGTGAGAGTGTGCGTGCGTGTGTGTGTGTGTGTGATAGTGTGTGTGTGTGTGTGTGAGAGAGTGTGTGTGTGTTTGAGAGAGTGTGTGAGAGTGTGTGCGTTTGTGAGAGTGTGTGTGTGTTTGAGAGAGTGTGTGAGAGTGTGTGCGTGTGTGTGTGTGTTGGTGTGTGTCCCCGTGTGAGTGTGTGTGACAAAATAGACAAATATTTTGTAATATAATACTATGCATTTGTTTATGCATTTTATTCAATACATTGTATTTTAAAGTTGTGCAGATTTGTATTGATGTATTTCCTATTTAAAGGGATGTTGAGGAAGGACGTATAGAATGGCTTATTTTTGCTCATTTTTAAAAGTTGGCAGTCCTGATGAAACATTGATTTGCTTGTCAGATGATATTCCAGATATTCTCATTCATTTAGGACAAAAGACTAAAACTCCACTTTCGAATTCATGATATCTTTAATATGTAATATTTAAATATTTATGCATACTACTACTACTTATACTCATAATACTAATTATTATTATTATCATTATCATATACTAATCAAAAGTAGTAGTAGTAGTAGTAGTAGTAGTAGTAGTAATGTAAGGTGTAGTAGTAGCAGGACTAGTGCTGATAATTTGTCATTAGTGCTAATGAAATCTTAGCGGCTGTGGCTGATGAAGGTAATGATGGGACAATGGCATCTATCAGCCACAAGTTTAATTAGAGAACTGAAGCATTACGCTGAAATATTAATGATGCCGACTGTATTTATGAGCCCTGCGCTCATATCTGCCACACTGTTTGACCAAATCTCTCTCTCGATGTATCCCATAAGCCCCCGGGGCCTAAAACAGACCCACGTCTCACACACACCGTGGCTTCTCTGAGTGTGTGTGTGTGTGTGTGTAAGAGAGTTTAAAGGTCTGTCCTGTGTTCATCAGTCTTGTTTAGTTTACCTTTTATCAGTGACTATATTCAAGATATCATGTGACTTTGAGTGTTTTGCTGCTTAAAAGCAAAGCTGGATTGGATACGGCACTCTTGGGCCAAATGAATAAATACAAATCATACTCTATAAACCATAAAACAGACATTTATATACATGCATCTCATAACAAGGAATGCTTATAACCTTATTTCATGAAGAGCCGTTTCTGAAGGCTACAGGCCACGTGTGTGTGTGTGTGTGTGTGTGTGGGGGCTGGTCTTCTGCAGAATCCCAGAAGGTTTTGCTCTCTTGCTCTGATCACGGCGTAGGCAGAAGCCTTAGAAACGTGATCTATGCTCACACACACACACTGAGCGGGCCGATGCAGGTGGGGGTTCACTGATGTATTGATTTTTATGATGGTCTCTCAGCATATCAGTCTTTGTTTAGCCAACGTGGCCTGTAAATATCCAGCACTAACCTACACGATGAAAGTTAACACACATTCGGCTTAATCTTCCCTTTCTCTTCCTCCCCCTCACTCAATCTCCACTCGGCTTCTTTTTCTGCCCTGCTAGTGTTTTCTCTACGAGCGTTTTGCAGTTGTTCTGTGATTTTGGAATGAGCGCGTTTAGATGTTTCTGCCAAATACAATGCAACAACACGCACTGATCCGTTCGCTGACTCTCCGACCTTCTTCCGCTCAGAATCTGCCCCGGCCCAGAGAATCCTCCAGGAATTCATGAACAAGGTCAAGTGCATCTCAGAGCCGCACCTGTTATGCTCCTTCTGACTGTGTTTGCATTTTATCCGCAGTGCATTCAAGAAATGCGTTTGATCAGTATGCATGTTCCCAAGGAATCGAACCTACAACCTGAGGGACATCGCTGTCTTGGCTTGCTCGTGCATTTCTCCACACTTTGATAAGAGCGGGCTTGTGTTTTGTTCCGCTGTGAGCCAGTCGTGTCGGGTTCGAGGGGCAGCGTTCCCTGGTGGTTTGCTTTAGAGCGCTGACAGGAAGCCGGAGGGGCTGTTGACTCACGAATCCCTCGGAGGAAAACCAATCTGACCTTCTAATGTTACAACACCTTCAATTTCCTCACTTCAGTCTGCCGCACATCTCTTGTTCTCTTAAACGGGCCACACGGGTCCATTCAGCTAATCAGATCTGTTCCTCAATGAGTCCAATCAGCTCTCTGTGCCAGTCGTAGCTACTTGTGATTTTGCAGATGCTCGTGTTTCAGATATATACTGGTGTAGTGACCCAATCTGCATAGTACTAGTGCCGTATAATTGCATCCTGATTCCACAGACCACTTTGTTGTGGATAATATTCGCCAAAAAGCATGCATGGATGCACACCTAAAAAATCCACAATGCCCAGATAGTATAGTATCTATAATTGGGCTGCACTAATTATAATCTGGCACACTGTTTAGGGTGGATAGTGTGTGAATTGGGATGCAGCCAGTGGCTATATTAGGAATTCGGCAGTACGCAGTGTTAAATCTGAATTTACACGTGTGATTTTATTTTTTATTTTTATTAATTTTGCTTATTTGATCAATCCTTGAAGCAATTGTGCATTGTGTAAAAATGTCTTGAGAAAGTGTCGCACAACAGGATAAAGCAATTCATGCAATCCACTTTTATTAACATGTTATAACTCATTATTAACATGTTATGAACATGTGACGTTTTATGTGCATGTAGTCCATTGAATTAAAAATGCTAAATAGCCATCATTCACATGCGACGTGATGTAGCATCTCGAACACAGCCGTTGTGTGTGAGTGTGAGTGGACTGGACTATGACTATGTGACTGTAACTCCAGTTCTGCGGTCACTCCTGTTTCAACAGACGGAGAATTTCCTTCATTAAGAAAAGTAACATTTCTTAGTTCCTCTTGTCTAGAAGTTTGAATTATTCAGATATTCAGGAAGTCTCTCTCTCATTCTCTATCTTTCACCCTCTTTAGTGTGTGTGTGTGTGTGTGTGTGTGTGTGTGTGGCAGTACAAGCTAAAATTGCTTCATCATGCTAAAGTGAGGTGAGCATAAATTATTTAGTTAAACCTGAGGAAATCACTCCTCTCTCTGGGAATTTGTGTCAGTGTAGGCTGCTTAAATTTCAGACAGATGGACACTTTCTCTCCCGCTTCAGGAGCGTGTGTGTTTTCAGCTCAAAATAATGAAATAAAGACAAAAACCAGCAGTGAAGATCTAATGTGAGGAAGTGCTGTCAAAATTCGCTGTGGTGAATCTGTGAAACACTTTAAAGCTGAGAGTATTTATGAGCATGCGATTTGACACAGATAAACCGGACAGAGCTTGTAAGCGTGCAAACACACACACACACACACACACACAAAATGCTGTGTTCTGAGATGCTCGTCTTTCGTGACGGTTGGATGCATGACTCCGCCTGATTTTCCCAGGAACAAAACAACCTGATAAAACACTTGTACCTCTAACCTCTCTGTCCTGGATCTGTGTCTCACTGTTATCTCTCACATACAGCTCAACACTTCATACAATGAGCTCCGCACCCCCACCTCTCTCTCATTGTGTTCGGTTAACCACTAATACTGTAACTCACACTCAACACTTTTCTAGTTTAAATTATTGATTTTTAGTAATTGTTAAAAGTCCAAATGTGTCTCTCTCAGAAGAATCTGATCACCACCGTGTTTCAGATATATAGTGGTGTAGTGGCAGTGACCCAATTTGCATAGTACTAGTTTGCATCGTTATACCGCAAACCCCCCTTTTTTTGTGGATGATATTTGCTCAAAAAGCATGCATGGATGCACAAATAAAAAATCCCCAACATAGTAAGATGGCCAGATAGTATTCTATCTCTTATTAGGCTGCACCAATTCTAATCTCACACACTAATTAGGATGCATTATTCCACCTTATTCCAAACAAAACCATTATCCAAAAAAACAACCTTTACTTTTCAGCTGACAGCATCCAATTCAGCTCTTCAGTGATAAATTCAAGTGTTGGGAAAAACATGTCTGTTTGTCTTGCACATTTCACGACATTTTCTTAAAGTGTAATGTCCATTGAGTGACACTAAATGCATGCTCTTTTATTGTGGCTCGTGTTTCCCAGGACTTGTTCCCGAGATCTTTTTTACAAGTGCATTGCTCTAGTGCATGGAGCTGGTTATGTGATGCAAACGTCAAAGCGTATTAGTTTGCAGATCATGCAAGAGGAATAAAGGTATTTGGTGTTTTACTGCTGGAAACTGCAGTTAATTATGTATATATAGGTGGGTTTGTGAAGTTTTGCAGAAATGTTGCTAGAGGCATGTTTTTTTTTTTCTTTTCTCCAATGAGCCTGCTGAAAATATGACTAATTTAACTAGGTTTTAAGATGGCTGGCCAGCTATGAAATTGCCCAACGCTCATTTTATTCATGTCAAAATCACACACTTACGACTTCTGGACTCGTACGCAGGAACTCCGCAGGAAGACTTGAAGTCAGCGTGAACCTTGTTAACAAGTTAAAATGGCAGACAAGATAACACAGTGGAACATCTCGAGGAATTCTGGGAGGCAGCGTCTCCTCGTGTGTTTCCTGAATGTGTTGGCGTTGGTGAGAGGTTAGGTCACATTTGCACGTGTGTTTTTTTAGAAGGAATGAAGCGTCTGGTGCTCGGCCCAGTGGAGGGAAACAGTTTCTCAGGGCGAGAGATGATTAACCGTTATCTCAGCACGGATTTGACGTGCACAGCTCCGCTGACTCAGGTAGAGTAGACGAGCGCTGCACAGGAAATGAAATTTCTCCCCGTCCCACCAGGATGGAGTATAATCCTCTCGACACAACCAGATTAGCACTGCCGCTAATTGGCAACAGCTTCCTCTCTCTGTCAACCTGTTTACCGCAGGTGCGTGTGCACGCGTCTGATTTATTTCCAAGCCATTAGAGGATAAAGCCACACTGGTGTAGTGCTTAAAGAAGCGGCGTTCTTGTTTACTCTCACATCCAGGTCTTGTAAAGGTGTGTAAATTGATGTTGTTGATTCTATTGACTCTACACTGAAAGGAGAGAGAGATTTTAAACATCTTATCCTGTGGAAAAACATCTTGGCTCTGGCAGAACAGAGATATTCCAGAGCTCCAAACATCCCTGATGAGCAGCAGACAGTGTGTGTTTTACTCGGCGGGGAGGTGCAGGGTTTTTTCCCACATGAGACGCTAGTAAAACTCTTGCTTTTGTGCGTCTAATGGTCCGTTGGCACCTTGAGTTCTGTAAGAAGCCAATTTGTAGCGGTGACAGAGCTAGCGCGTGTGCGGTTAGCGCGAGGCTACCTAACCGCCTCGGTTCAAGCTGTAAAAGGCTGATTAGTTTCTTTCTGCCTTGCCGCAGCTGAGTTCCTGTCACCCACACGGCTTTCATCCTCTCACACCTTACACATACACCAGCACTGATAAGAGCCGCAGTAACAAACAGGCTCACACACACACACACACACACGCACACATAAACCAAAAAGGAAACAAGGCCGTCACAAATAAAAGCTTTCAGTAGCAGCGGCCCTTTCTGTGTGTTCTCTCACCTCACGGCTTTATCCTGCTTTTCTGCAGGTCCTCAGGTGGATGCCGGTTATTATGTGTGTCAGTAGACCGTCTTTAATAAAGATGAGCTGGTGGGAGGCCTGTGAAACTGACACAACCCTGTCCTCCTGAAAATAACAAAACTGCCAATGAAGTCCAACAAATACCATACACCTCTTCCCAGAATTTCCTTTATTCATTACAGATGGATGGATTCACAATCGGCCTATATATACATGTATTTTTACTGCAGATATAGCAATAGAGAAGCTTCACTCCTGAATCTCATACAGGAAACTCCGTTATGCTCTAATTACCTGTTTTGCATTTGTTAATGGCGATAGCAGGAGCGTATAGTTTGGATAAAAGGCCTCATATCTACTGCTGAAAGAGAAGAGGTTTCATTATCAGCTCCGGCACTTGGAAGTTCAGGAAAGCTGGAGAAGATGAAAGGCTTTTGTTAAACATCTGCATAGTCCAGGTTTCCTGTGACCCAGTGAAACCCCCAGCCCTGACCGATTCACTCTTGTCTGCCCCCCCCCCCCCCTCTCTCTCTGTCTATCTTTCTTTGAGACAGAAAAGTAAACCCTGTTGTCGTTTGATTCTATGCCGAGATGGTGACAGGAAGCGGGAGGGGAAAACAAAAGCCCTTCAGGGTGAGGGATGGAGGGAGAATTATCAGGTCGGTGACGGAAAGTGCCAGTTTGCCCGACTACTATTTTTTTTGTTGTTTCGGCTAAGTCCAAATACAGTTTTTCTTAGCTCTGGCACAATCTGCTTCCCCCCTCCATGATGACACAGTCTCGCGTCCTTCAGCGGGCAGAGGGGTGGGGTAATTAAAGCTTTCATTATTGTGTTGCTTATCTCTCTGGAAGGAGAAACGTGAAAATCCCCAAACAAAGAAAAGCGTGTATAAGATGATTATGGTGCGGTCTAAGCGCAGAAATATCGAGAGGAAAAATGGTTCCTTGCACTTTTTTTTAAAGCAGGAGGAGTGTGTTTATGGAGTTTGTTGGAGGATTAGATCCCTGTTGGCTTAGTTTGGAGAAAGCAAAAAGTTAGCAGTTTGGATTTTAGCTGGACTTCCATCTTGAAACTCTGTGGGGTGAATTCACTGAATTTTGGAGCCAGCTTGGCCAACTTTAATTGAGAAGACGTGTTCTTTTTAAGCACCTTCCAAATGCATAATTCCAAAGTCACTGTCTCAGGCTTAAATTAACTCAGTGTCTTCAGAACAAGATCATTGTTAGTGAATCCCCCCATGTGCATTTTCAGACCCGAGTGGAATTTTTCTGGTAGCAAATTTCTGCAAGATTATAAGACAGTGGTTAACAAAGACTTCCGGTCTGAAGGCGGCTGCAGGGAATTCAGTTCAGACAGGAAGTGCATCGAACGGCCAAGGAGAGGGAATGCTCTGACCCAGAGACCCGTCAGCTGTCCGGGAGAACACACGGATGGCTCGCGGGTGTAGACGCGGTCCCGGTGTGTGTGTGTGTGTAGAAGCACTGAGAAAGCGGGAGTCCATAATCACAATAATGTGTTTAACGTGTAAACTAGCGAGAGACGGATTATAGCTGTCCGTGGGAACTGCGAGGAGGCGACAATTCAACTGTTCACCTTTTTCTCTCCACATCCGTCCTCATAATGACCTGTCTATTCTTCTGCTGTCTTTCCTTACCTCGGGCACCTTGCCTCCATTTCTTCATTGCATTTCCCAATTAGGCTTGTACTCATTGTTAGTTTATTAGCAATGGCAGGGGCTCCACAAATGTGTTTGCTGATATTCACTTGTTAATGACCAAATTCAAACCCTATTGAACGGATACGCAGCTGTGAGAGGCCGCTAATAATAGCCTCTCTGAGACAAAAGATGAAGGAAATGGCATTACAGGGGCATAACAATAGAACTCCATTGGTACTCTAATGGCACGGCCTTTCATTTAGAAATTGTTTCCTTTTTAAATTCTTTGAGCTGCCTGCATAAATCCCTGCGCTCAGCGGAGGCATTTCTGCAGGTCAGGAGCGTGCACGTGGGAGCGCATTTGTGCACGCTCGCTCTGAAAGGTATTTCCACCTGGGGAAAGCCCTCCCCGCGCATATATCCTCGCATTAGCGTGTTTTTAACGAGGCAGGTACTGTTCATTAGGGCAGAGGTAAGGGGGGAGGAAAAGTGAGAAGAACAAACAAGTCGAGGCATTTGTTCGCAGTGTAATCTACACATCAATTATCCTGCTGAGCTAATTAGCACCTAGCCGTACCCCTGGTACCTGCACTCTCACAAGAAACGGCTTTCATGCCTGTGATCAAAAGAGAGCGGCTCGGAGGGAAACACTCTGAGAACTGAGCCGGAGAGGTGGACAGGACATCAAAACTTCCAGTTTTACTCTCCGCGGCCCCTCTGTACACCTAAAGAGAACAGGGAACGCTCAATTTGGTAAGGAACATGCTTGCATTGTGGTGCACTGCTGGCAGAAAGACGAGAGCTTTGATGCTACCTTACAAAAAAGTACATTAAATTCATGCATTAGGTAGGGGCTTTTTAAAGTCGAGGCACAGACGTAGCGACAGATCTTTTCTTCAATATTGTGATGTACATCCGAGAAATGAAGGGCTCTGACTTGGTTCTGGGCATCGGTTATTGGATGTTGAGATGTGGGCATCGCTCTCAAAAATGGAGTCAATTGTAAGAAAGGGGTGCAGTTTAAGTGCACTAAATGATTGATGCAAAGTCCTGCATACATCACTAGAGAGAAGCCTGTATGGTACTTTTGATTAAACATTACAAGGTCAACATTTAAAAAATATATATGCACACATGGTTTGCTCATAATAAAATGTATAACATGCATTTAGAAAACAATTTAATTTCATGCTGACTATTCTGTAATATGCATGCATGCATGTTGGGTTTTGTAAGCTGGTGAAGTTTTGCTAGACCAGCATGGACATTTCACTATTTCGTGTGACCATTTATATCAGTATATTTAAAACGAATTCCGTGTTACTTGATTTGACTGCAGTTTTACAAATATTCTCCAGCTCTAAATGCAGATATGATGTAGTGTGGGTCATTGTCTCAACGTTCAGCATATGAATATGAGCATCTTTGTCATGCTAACGGCCTCCGTTCTGCAGTAAAGGTGCAGCGTGCTGTTGTGTTTAAGCAGCCCAGCTGAAGATTAGGCTTAGGGGAGGCGCATTTAGCATAAGAAAGCTTGGCGGGGGGTCCGCCAGCGTGCCGCGGGGCTGTCTGTCTCAGGTCGTTATTTGGGTTGAGCTGTGCATGGGTCTTGTGTGACAGAGCGTGGGGCGATCGCAGCATCCAGCTCTAATTAAACATGTCGGTGTGTTTCTCAAGATGGCAGTGAAAAGGCAGGTGAGAGAGCACGAGGCAAATCAAGTGTCTTTGCGTGTGTTTACGCATGCGCGGGGACGTTTACCAAGTCGAACTCAGCTAATCGATGACTGAATATCAAGTGCGTGGTCGGCAAAACTGAGTTAAACAGTGTGCTGCTGGTGTTCGTCAGCGAGCAAGGGTTAATTGGGCTGTGTAACTGTGTCAGGTGCGTGTGGGGCATCGGTGGCCCCGTCGGGCTCTTGGGGGCCCCTGTTGTCACCAGGGCCTCATTTGCTGATTGGAGAACGGAGGTAACAGGATGAAAAGGGGCTGTTTCCTGCAGCTTGTTTGATACCTGGTGGGGAGCTTTTCAGGTGACAAAGACCCGGAGCGGTAGGGGGGGAACAGATGTGTTCTACCCTCTCATTAGCATCTGAATGAGCAGCTCAGATTGGGCTGGCCGGGGGGTTCTACCTCTCACCTGGATAGTCCTGCTCTGATCTTTATACCATCTGAGGACCTCTGCCCCCCCCCCCTGTTCCCTCTCTCCGTCTGACCCCCAGCTGGGCGCTGGCAGAGTTTTATGACAGTAATCGACCTGAGCACAGATGCTTTTCCCAAAACCTGCCCTCGCACGGATTTCACCCTCTCTTTGTGCCCGGAACGCATCAGGAAAATTTGGCCCCACAATGAATGCGACCCCCCCGTGACCCGCCTGGAAGACGTCCAAGAGGCTGTTTTCACCCCCCGCCTGCGCGCTTTATTATTTTATTAATTTTCCATTCATACAGACAGAAAGGCCGCCGTATTTTACAGCATCAGGTTGATAAATGGCATTTCCTTTTCTTCACTTCTAACAAAACAGCCTCAGATTGCTCTTTCTTTGATAGGTTTCAATATATCGTTTTTCGGCGGAAATAAAAATAGACCCAAATGAATGAGGATCGCTGCTCTGATCATTTGATCTTAGGTGAATTTAATGGTGAGATTTCTGCAGACTTTGTTATATTGAGCCCAATCTTGCGATCTCCATTAGTTCTCATTGCATTGGAGAAACACTCATTTGTGAATGTTTTGAATGTTTAGAAGATGAAATGACCCGTTGTGTATTCCTCTCCTCCATGTAAACACAACAGTTTTATTTAAACGCATTTGATTCGGAGGAACTCGTGCTGATTTTCAGGTGGGACTCTGTCGGACGGAGATAAAGGTTTTCTTTCCAGAGGTTGTTCTGTGCCGGACTGCGGGCCAGGAATGCAACGCAACCTTGAGCGGCTCAAAACGCTGTTCTCAGCGGGTGCTTATCTCAGTGTCCGCCTGATAGTTTAGCACTGCGGAATAAGAAGGAAAATATATACGTTCTCGTGTAAAGACTCACTGTGTTTACTTTGCTCAGCAGACGTTCCTGCTCTTACTGTGAATGATTCATCAGTGCACATTATTCCAAAGAAAAGAAAACACACCTTACCTTTGTCTGCCATATGCTCATTCTTTATTTATATCAAAGCAAATCACAGTCAAATGATCCCGTTACAGGGCATAATTACATTTCAGATTGTGTTTAGCCATTATTACTCCAAACACACAGTAATCTGCTCTGACAGAGCTGTACGTTATTGTAGCGCTCCTATTAATCTTGCACGAGGTGAATACATTGGCAAAAGCAGATCGGGGAAACACTCTACTAATGTTATAATCAGCTGTGGCAAAATTAATTCTACATTTGAATTTGCATGTGCTTAGTGTGATTTATTTATTTTTATAGATATGTATTTTATTCAAATTGACCGTATGGCTCTGTGAATATGAGCTTGCTGTTGAAATGCAGCGTGGATGTGATCACTTCTCAAGTGTGTCATGAATCTCAGAATTCTCACAAGTTTTTTATCCACAGAAATGTTCAGGGAAAGTTACACAACACATGTCCTCATAGATGAAGTGTGTGTGTGTGATGAAGGGCAGATCAAATGCCTCACTCTTATTAAATAGTTTGTCTGGCTGATAACACCCCGCTGTGACAGCCGCACCCACTCAACCCAACAACACGACATACTGCGGCCGTCAGCGCATTCCACTACCTGAGAGACAGACGGACAGACGGAGAGAGAGAGACGGGAGGAGAGGGGGCAGGGAAGGAGGCGTCCACCGCTCGAGTGTCTTTGTGTCTGTCTGTTGTAACGGAGCGCTTGGGTGGGGAGGGCAGCGAGGCGTTTACCCCTGGAAGAGACCTCGAGTATTCCACCGAGAGAAGATCAACTGCATTAACAGACCTGATTACACGGCTCGCTGTGATTGGTCAATGCCGGTCAAAAATCATAATTATTCAGCTCAACTGTATCATTTGTGCAAATGTATCAATTCATAAACGATTCATCTGACAAAATTCTTAGAATCTATTTTTTTTTTTGTAGATTAGAATGTTTCTAGTTCTATCCAGGACTCTAGGGTTCATTTTAAAGAAACCAAAAAAGGTTCTAGGAGAAATGTTGCATGTTTAATGTTTTTTTTTTTTTTTTTTTTTAGTGATACAAGCTCTTTAATTCATAAACATATAAGTAAAAATGTATTAAAATTAATTTATTTAAACTAAATACATAAAATAAGCATCTAAACGTGACCCTGGAGCTCAACAGCAGTCGTGCGTCTCACGGGTGTATCCGTGGCGATAGCCAACAATGCATTGTGTGGGTCAAAATTATACATTTTTCTTTTATGCCAAAAATCATTAGGATATTAAGATCATGTTCCATGAAGATATTATCTGTAAATGTCCTACCGTAAATATATCATAAATGTATTATTAGTAGTAATATGCATTGCTAAGGACTTCATCTGGACAACTTTAAAGGAGATTTTCTCAATATTTAGATTTTTTTGCACCCTCAGATTCCAGATTTTCAAATATTGTCCTAACAAACCACACATCACTGGGAAGATTATTCATTCAGCTTATTCCAGATGATGTATACATCTCAATTTCAAACCCTTGACCCGTATGACTGGTTTTGTGGTCCAGGGTCACGTACAGTGTGCCTTTAAGGCTCCATATAGGACCTGTTCGACTGCAGATTCATGTATCTATACAGATCACTTGAGGTGAGATCGAGCCTTTGTGTGACACGTTTCATTCTGCATGTGTGTTTTTCAGGTAAACACCAGTGAGAGGCTCTGGTGTGTGTGTGTATGAAAGTTTTAACAGCGCTCTGAGATCTGCCGCAGTCAAATACGCACTAAAGCGATCACAGCTGAGGACTTTTTGGAGTTGCATCAATATTTGATGAGCAACCTGGTTGAAAAGAGTCGAGGAGCGTTTCCACGTTCCCTCATCCTGTTCATTCACCGCGGCGGCACGTAAACGGCCCCATCTGAACATATTTAGGTGGGAAGACAGCAACAACCCCGAGAGCAGGTGTCGTTCTGTTCGTCTTTTATATTTATACACGTTTATGGAAAATATAAAGCGTGAAGCGCGCTGAACGCTCGCCTCATTCACCAGCGGAACGACCGTCGCATAAAAGGCCCTTTCAGATGAGAGAAAATAAGAAATTGTGCGTCTTTGTGCGAGAGAAGTGGCGGTGTGCCGGGACTGGGGCAGAAAGCGTTTTATCCCGCTCAAGGTTTTGTGTGTATTTGGTTAGTTACGGCAATTACGGTCACTAACTGACAGCCAAACGCATGCGGAGAGCAAACGGGCTGCCTCTGCGCGCAACACTCACTGTCGAACATCTGCTGAGAGATTTGCATATTAATTAACCCATATTAACTCTAATTATTCTGGGAAATTATCAAATAAATTAAATTTTCTAATTTTAACCTTTCCTTTGCCTGACGGATGTGAGAGCCGGAGATACCCCTGTTACCTGCGCAGATGCCCCGTCTGCAGGAGTTTACTGCCTTATTTTGGGCCAGAAGTTCAGATTTTGACTTTCATCTAATGTTTTTGTTGTTTTTCTATTTAAAAATGCATTTAATGCTTACATTCACAAACACGCTTGCTGTGAAAAATGACTTTAAAAATGATGAAGTCAAGCCACATTTATTTATACAGCACATTCGGTTGCACTTTATTTTAAGGTGTCAATATTACAGTGTAATTCTATATTTAAGTTCTGAGGAATATTAATTAACAACATGTACTTACTATAGGGTTTGGTTTAGGGTTAGTTGCATGCAATTATGCATAATTTACTGTTAGGTAACACTATTTGACAGTGTCCTTGTTACACATGTTACCATAGTAATAACAGTAAATTATGCATAATTACATGCAACCAAACCCACCCTACCATAACCCTAACTGCTTAACATGTAGTTAATTGTTATTACTTAGTTCTTAAATGTATAATTACACTGTAAAAACGACACCTTAAACACAATATAATTAGTAATGCATATAGTTACATTTTGTGACGATTTAATCAATCAAGCAGTGATTATGCATAACCTCCTACACGAGTAGACTGGATGTATACGGATAACGTTGGACATTATTTATATAAAAACCTAGGCGATAATATAGATCAGGCTATTTAAAAGAATTTGTGCAAACTTCCTCTTTTATATCATTCAGTGAAAGCACTTTACACACACAAACACGGCATAAACACACGAGTGCATTATTTTAAAGATGTTTTCGGTGTTGTTGTCGCTCGTGCGGAGGTCTTTTGTGTGCATGTTTTCTGGCTGATGGTTTGGAGGGGGCGTCCCGGCGCAGGCACAGATGGCGGGAGCGAGCCGGACCGGGCCAGTCCCGTCCCAGCAGCGAAACCTTCAGACTTCCCAGCCTGTTGCTCTGCAAAATAAATGGGACTTTAATTCAATTAGAGTCCGGCTACTGTGGCCGCCTCACGGCAGAAATTATTGAACATATCCACCCCCTTCCTGATACACTCCCTCCCGCCCCGTCCCGGATCCGCACACACACACACACACACACACACACACAGGAGTTGTTTTACACATCGCTGAGTTTCTCCATTCATTGGCCTCTCAAAGCTGCTTCTCTCTCTCACTCCTCTTTTGTTCGCTCTCGGCTGCTGCCCTTCTGTCCCTTTCTCTTCACCACACCACCCCCTTTCTCTTTCTTTCACTCTTTCTTTTTTTTCTCGAGGCGCTGTGGGGTTGAACCCCCATATCAGCCTGGTTTTCCACACTCAGGAAGAGATTCGTATCAAAACAATTCATGGAAACACAAACCAAACACACTCAAAGTTGCACGTCATGAGAGAGATTCGTCTTTAACACGTCTCAAACTGTGCTCAGATTCTCTCATCAAATGATCTGTTCATTTCTGAACTCTCAGTGATTGAGCAAAAACATTTTCCTTTGGGATTGGACTTGCAAATTTCCTCTCGGGAAGAAGAAATATTGCTTTTGTTGAGATAGAAATGATATATTTATAAATTTGGTAAACCTTTGCAATAAGGTCCCAATAGTTAATGCAATGAGCGTTGTTTTTATTCATCTTCGTTACTGTTAGTTAATAAAAACATCGTTAGTTCATGTCAGCTCAGGTCCATTAAATAAATAATATACAGATACAAATTTAGATTTTAAGAAACATGATGTGTAACTATACACTTATTGCTTTTATGTGATTAACTAATTATGTGTCTGTTATTAGCTGAGATTAATAAATGCATAGCTAGTTAATGTAGTACTAATGTTAAGCGTCTCAGAGAGAGAGATTATCCTTGGCTTTTGCGATCATGAGCTAAAGAGAGGGAAATGCGAGTGTTGATGGTTCAGGTGATCTGCATGTGTGAGACGGCCCGCGGAGCGCCGTTATCCTCCAGCACGGCTCACGTCTCCTCCCATCAGCCCTGATGACCCCGGCGCAGTGTGTGGGTTTACCTGCGGGGAGTCTGTCACCTCCACACACACACACGCACACACGCACACGCTCGCCTCGAGGCTCATCTACAGGCCGTGAGTCTGTGCCGGACCTCAGCTTGAGAGAGAAACGCCTCAGACTCGTGTGGATTACTGCACTGAATTCTGAACATCTTTGTGTTTTTTGTACATCATTTCTGAGGCTTGACATGAGGAGCAATTGGATTTTAAAGAGATTTTCCATTTCTTGAGTGGAATGATTGTTCTCTTGATGCATCTCCTACTCAAACAGGTCGAGGTGAGACATTTCATACAGATCGACAGGTTTACTTTACACAACCGATAGTTTAATGTAAGCCTGGTGGTATTAGACGGAGAGACATTATCATTTTACAAAGAACTGAATTCTCGTGAGTTAGTGTTAAAAGCTCATTTAGAGCACGCTACTCTAACTTCCATCATTGCAAAGTTTTATTATCGACGTTTCAGTCGATTAGACCTTCCTAGAAACCGCTCTGTAGCTGGTTTTGACTCACTTTTAAGTTCTTCTGGTTTTTAGTCGTGTGAATGGAGAAAGCGAGCATCGGAATCAATACCGCCTCGCGCGGGCCTGCGATTATCAGCGCAGAAATGACAGGCCTGTCTGCCAGCGGCGCGTAGGTTAAGCCCAACATTAACGGTGACTGGGGCAATTAGGAATGTCATTTTAATTATCTGTGGCATCGGAGTGAGAGATGTTCCTTTTATTTGTTTGAAATCAAAAGCAGAGGAGCAGGTAGCATCGGCGGCAGAATGGCAGCCGTAATCGCCTTTGTTCCCTTTGACACTCGCAGAAGACGCAGACGAATAGAGAGTGTCATCAGAGGACAACTTAGCCGGCAAGTAAACATTATCGCTTCTTTGTGTCTTCGCTCTGGAAACACAAAAGACTGATTAGAGACGAGGTGAGGAATCACTGTAATGGCTGCCGTGACATTAGCAGGTTGGAATTATTGTGTTGAAGAGCACAATACCGGCGTCTGTCAGCCAAACAATGCGCTCGCTCCCGAGTTTTTACTCCATCTGAAGTTCCACCCAACCCATCATTATTTATCGGCCTTTTCAAATCTCCCAGCAGCGAGTACAAAGTTGATGGATTTTGTTTTTAACTTCTCAAGATGTCATTTCTACTTTGTGGAAGCGCCGTCTCTCTCTCTCTCTCTCTCTCTCTCTCTCTCGTTGCTCTGGCTTTCTCTCCTGTCTCTCTTATTCATTTTACATAACCTGAACTTATTTTAACATCCAAAGTCATTTAAATCAGTGTCTTTATGCATCATAATTTCCTCTCATGCATCGGTCAGGAGTTATTAAAAGTTTCAGTTTCTGAAAGAGTCTCTTCTGCTCACCAAGGCTGCATTTATTTGATCATAAATACAGTAAAAACAGTGAAATATTATTCCAATGTTAAACAGCTGTTTTCTATGTGAATATCTGTGACCCTGCAGCTCAACAGCAGTCGTGCGTCTCACGGGTGTATCCGTGGCGATAGCCAACAATGCATTGGGTCAAAATTATCCATTTTTCTTTCATGCCAAAAATCATTAGGATATTAAGATCATGTTCCATGAAGATATTTTGTAAATGTCCTACCGTAAATATATCATAAATGTATTATTAGTAGTAATATGCATTACTAAGGACTTCATCTCAACAACTTTAAAGGAGATTTTCTCAATATTTAGATTTTTTTGCACCCTCAGATTCCAGATTTTCGAATAGTTCGGCCAAATATTGTCCTAACAAACCACACATCACTGGAAAGATTATTTATTGATGTGTAAATCTCAATTTCAAAAATGAACTGGTCCTTATCACTGGTTCTGTGGTCCAGGGTCACATATAGTAAAGTGTAATTTATTCCTGTGATCCAAGCATCATTACTCCAGTCTTCAGTGTCACATGACCCTTCAGAAATCATTCAATATGAGGATTTGCTGCGTTTGACGTACATGATGTTTGTAATGATGAACTGTATCAGTGTGTCTTGAGAAGCTGTGCATTGCAGTGCAGAATCATCCAAATGAATTTAGGACATCATCCCGTCCGCCCCCGGCGTCAGGTGTCTCTGCGGTCAAACGAGTGTGTGTCTGTCCAGAAACACTGCGTCCGGTGTGCGTGTGAAGGCTGTTGTGAATGTAAATGTGCTGAAGGTATATCTGGACCACACATCAAGTTTGAATGTCTCACTTATTCTTTTGGCTGTTCTATTCTTATTTCCTCCCTCCCTCTTTCTCGTTCTCTTTTCGTGGGTTCTTTCTCTCACAGAGAGCATTACTCAGTCTGAACTTGCCTAAACCCTTGTGGTCACACCTCTTGAAAAGGTTTTGTTTCCCCTGTCAATTGGTATTCAGCCCAGGTCACATGCGCGCACACACACACACACCGTTTTCATTTTAATTTGCACCTGTTGTGCAGTTGTTCAGGAGGCAAGTGCAGACCAGTGGATTAGCCAAAGATCATGTTAGGAACAGATATGCCTAGTGTAATCTTTTTGTCCACAGGGGAATGTTAACATAGACTGCACTGTGTGTGCGTGCGTGTGTGTGTGTGTGTGTGTTTGAAAATAAATATAACATCTGCATGGAAGGCCTTCCCTTATTAACTCTTTTGAAGTTCTCAGTTATGCATGAAAATGTAGATGAGATGATCAGCTGATTGATAGTTTGTGTTATAATCTGTAATATTGTGTGTTTTGACAGTGTTGGACTACGAGAACATCGTAGAAACCGGATCGGAGACGGAGGAAGAAGACAGACTTCTGGTGTCGGAGGAGGACGGCCTGCTCAACGGGGCGGGGAGTCCGGTCAGCCTTGTCAATCATGAGTCAGTGGCCCTGCCCTCCCCGACCCTGGGTCACACCCTGCTGAGGAAGACTGTGGAGGATGAAGATGATATGAAGGACAGCGGAATAGAGAACGTTTGGAACGAAAACGACTTGCTGAGCGCATCAGTCGACGGTACCGGTGAGCGCCGCCCTTCTCCTTTCTTCCATTGAAGACACACCCTCTGTCCTCTTAGACACGCCCTCCCATTGAAGACACGCCCTCTGATCTCTTAGACAAGCCCTCATTAAAGACACACCCTATGTTCTCTTAGCCACGCCCCTTCCATTGAAGACACACCCTCTGCTGAATTTTCAGCATAATTACTCCAGTCTTCAGTGTCATGTGATCCTTCAGAAATCCTTCTAATATGCTGATTTGCTGCGTTTGACGTAAATGTTGTTTGTAAATAATGAATTGTATCAGTGTGTCTTGAGAAGCTGTGCAATGCAGCACAGAATCATTCAAATGAATTTAGTTTTCACATGAATTTAGGACATCATCCCGTCCGTCCCCGACGTCAAGTGTTTCTCCCTATGTTCCCTTAGACACGCCCTTCCATTGAAGACACTCCCCCTGCCCTCTTAGACACGCCCCCTGCTCGTTGTAGGCTCCTCTCAGCCTCCAGTGCGGCTAAAGCAGAGCGATTCTGTTTAATTATGGCGTGTGTTTCTGTCTCTAATCGTCGCGCCGCATTCGGCCCGGTTTGCAGAGCATCATTGGTAATTGCAGTAATGGCAGAGCGGTGCGTGCCGGTGTAAACGCGGCTCCCAGTCTCCTCCTGCAAGCATCATTGGTGCGGGAGGCGCAGTCAGAGACGCAGAGAGATAAATACTCTTAATGAGGGAGAGAGGTAATCATTAAGGGAGGCCAGGCTGCTGCTCAAGTCATTAAGAATCTTAAATGAAATTTTTATTTTTATGATAGCCATTTACATGTGTAATAAGAGTCAATGATTCTTAGAAGCGTATGACAGAAACATAGGAGTGTGAGAGCCCATGGAAGACAGACCATCTAAATGAGCACTTCTTCGCTATTCATTTCTGCTAATGAACTGGCTGTGCACAGAGCCGAGAGAAAGAGGGGGCGTTCGGGAGTCTAAAAATTTAATACGCCCCCCAAAAAATAGGCTTGTGGCGTTAGGAATACTGTGAAGGCTGATTCTCCTTCAGCAGAGCAGCCGGCTTCATTATTTACAGCCCAGCGCTGCGGTTCGGAGAATCCGTGCCTTTCCCGCTGTCTCCAGTCCGGGGTTTCTCACGCTTCTTTGAACTAAAGACCCGTTTCATGACCCGACGGTTTGAGATGCCACCGAATACAGAGAAACGGGAATCACGGCTGCCCGCTTTCATAAGACATGGCGGTTACACTTTATTTTAAGGTGTCATTGTTACAGTGTAATTATATATTTGAGTTCTGAGTAGTATTAATTATCCACATGTACTTACTATAGGGTTTGGTTGATGTAATTATGCATGATTTACTGTTATTACTATGGTAAGTACATGTAACGTGTAACAAGGACACTGTAAATAAAGTGTTACTGACATGGCAAATAACATGATCAAACCAAGACTTTATTATTATTATTATTATTATTTTATTTTATTTAAAATTTTTCCGTTTTTATTAAAATGTTATTTAAAGTTTTAATAACTTTGTTGTGTTTTTATCATTTTATTTGATTAATATATTTTTATTTCAATTTTAGTTTTTATTTATTTTAGTATTATTTTAGAAATGTTAAATAATAATAATAATAATAATGATAAAATAAGTTCAACTATTTATTTCAGTTAACATTTATTTTATTTTAAGTAACAGAAATTTTACTTCTTATGGTTTTAGTTTTAGTTAATGATAATAACCCTGACACACACACACACACACACACTTTTGAATATATTTGAGTATTATGTAAACAAGCATTGAAGTATCCTTTGATAGTCAGCACATCATCATCAGGAGCACAAACGCTGCTGATAGAGTTTAACTCCTATTGAACCCGGAACATTCCTTTAATTTGATAAACCCTCGTGGAGCCGGAATGTCTGTGATTCCACTGTGTTGCAATTCCATGATGTGTGTGTGTGTGTTTCTGTTTATGTGTGTTTGTGTGTGTGTGTGAGGCCATGTTTCTGCACTGCTGGGTGATGTTCATTAGCTCTGGAGGAGGAAGCCAAAGTTTCTCTCTCTCTTTCTCTCTTTTGTGCTCTCTTTTCAAACTTGTGGGCACTTTCCTCCTGCGTGTGTGTCTTTTTCTGGCGTGTGGTGCCGGCGTGTCTGCGCTGGTACCTCGGCGCATAGCTCCGTCCTGAGATAAGCCCAGCTCGCTCTCCTCTCGTGTGTTTGCTCCGGTCAGTCTGCGCTGGTGTCGTCCTTGACTCACTCGCATCTCCCATAATGCCCTTCTCTAGTGTGTGACATGGTTATCACTGACAGAAACTTGACATAAATCACCTGGATTCCTCGCCGCCCTCCTCTTTTTGTTTTTCTTCTCCCTTTTTTCCGTAGCCGTGTGTTTTCAGAGAGCCTTGGATGTTTTGAGAGTAAACCGTAAGGATGGAGTGAAATCATCATGAGAAATAGATTCAGTTTATTCACCACCAACTGAGACGAGACCTGTGTGTGTGTGTGTGTGTGTGTGTGTGTGTGTGTGTGTGCGAGGAGCTCCAGCCCATCTCCCCCAAAACACTGATAGAAACAAGACAAATGCCAACTGTGGAGTAAGACGTCTTCATAAAGAGCTAGGAACTCACCCTCCAACTTCTAAACACAAATAGAGGTATTTTCTATTTCATTCCTCTCAAACGTAAAAGATCAAAAAATGTCATAAAGGCATCATAAAAATAACCAATCGAGCACCGGGAGAGCGCATTGAAAGCGTGAGGGGAAAAAATAAAGTTTCCGGAGTTTCAGTGACATTACTACATTAAACAATTATGGGCCAGATTTACTAACAGCTTGCACCCCCGCAAACCATCTTTTGCCGTTAAAAACTCACGCAGTGAAACATTAGCGCTGTAAAGGCGTGGACAGGGTTATTTCTGCGGCTGATCTTATGGCATATGTATTTGTAGCAGTATTTATGAGAGGAGAGAATTTAAATCAATCACACAAGGTTTGCGCTCGTCAGTGTACTGGTGTTTGCGCCGTTATTTACCGCACAAAAAAAGCACGTCTTAACCCAGACGCTAACGGGTAGATTGTGTTGGTCATTATGGAAACGATCGGCTGTGTGTGTGTGTGCTTTAATGTGTGTGTCGTCAGTAGATCACGTGCTGAACTTTACACTCCCATCGGAGCTTTTAAGGAATTATAGCGCTCTCACGCAATAAGTAAATTTGGCCCTATATACAGTATAATGTTGAGTATAATGTATAATAATTACTTTTATTACAATAAAAAAACCTCTCCTTTATTCTGGCTTAAAATACCGTTACACCCCTATAAATAACAGGTACATTTATTAAGGAAGTGAATACTGAATATATTTTGACGTTCATTTTGCACATGTTCTGTCATCTGTGTTATTAATGATCTCAGGTACGCTCATATTTGTGCGTCATACACGGATGATCTATTGAAGGCATGTGTGTGTTTCTCATGATGTCAGTGGTTTAATTAGAGACTCAGTGTTTAGTTTCAGAGCCAGAGACACCGAGCAGCGGAAGATCAGAAGACACACACTCTCTCTCTCTCTGTGTGTGTGTTTGCTTGTTCAGGTGGATGGAACATTCTTGAGCTGAGTTTGCTCTCGCTTGTTTCCCAGCGCTCGGCTCGTTCCTCTGCTGTGTGTGTGTGTGTGTGTGTGATTGTTGTCAGTGTGAGTAAGTGGGTCGTTCTGAGTCCTGAGATGCAGAACAAGATGTTTTCCGTCCAGATGCAGTGTGTCAGTGTGCTAATAGACTCGCCTCTCTTCCTGTCTCTCTCTCGCTCACAGATGAACTGAAGGGAGACTATGACACTATGGGGCCTGATGCCGCTTTACAGCCAGTCGGGAACGGTACAGGTGAGTCACAGCAGTGTGTTGATTCGCTTAAAGGGTCATAACACACACAGTTTCTGCCGGTCTCATGTTAATCTTGAGTATCTATAGAGTAGTGTTGATCCTTCATATCTCCCAAGAGTCTTTAGTTTATCAGATTTATAAAAGACAGATACACTGTACCGATTCTTTCAAAAAACAGCCGAGTCTGTGGAGGCGTGCAGTGGGCGGAGCTAAAGAGTCTCTCACACACACACTATACGTTGGTGTTGTTCACATTATATGCACTTACGCACCGATTGCCAAGAAAACACACACATTTGATGCAGTTTCACTCACCGCCTGCAGTTTCCACTCATGACCGGGAACAAACACACACACTTGCAGAACTCCGGAAACACAAACTGCATCCACTGTTCCCTTAACGCTGGGTTATTTGGGAAGCTGAACAAGGTGATCTTTCCCTCACACCAGAAACACACTTCTTTAGTGACATTGTTGATCTCGTGTCTAAAAACACAACGCCAGCGCCGCCGACGGCTCCCGTAACCCGAACGAAGCTCGTTGATGTGTGTGTGTGTGTTCATCCGGGAGAAGTGCCCATATAAGGAACTCCACCCTTTATGACGTCATACAGGGCAATACTCGGGAAAAAAACTTGTTTGAATCCTGAAGGAGTGTATTCGGCACAGAAATACTCCGTCATACATCCAACTCGTTGAAACTTTGGCCATGTTTATCGAGAGAATCAACTCTTTAACAGTGTGAATGAAATAGCATTAGACCCCCCCTTTAAAGAGGTCACATTGTTTCCGTTTTTTGTTTTCTGGCTCTACTAGAGCAGGTTTTCCTGCTTGAATGTTGATTATTCCTCATATTCTCCATTGTTGCGGCTCCTCTCTTCCCAGTCTGTCAGTAACTCTGTTTAGTTCCTGTCTCTATGAAGCCCCTCCTTCTGAAAAGCACACTGTGCTCTGATTGGTCGGCTGGAGCAGTGTGTTGTGATTGGTGTTTGGGAAATGCCCCGCCCCTTACCATAACCGCCAGTTTCAGCACACTACTAACTAACTCAACCAGGCCCCGCCCCTTTATTCTGCATGAATTATTATAATGAGGAATATTGTGACGTGTTGGTTCCTGAAGAAACTCAAGACGGAGGCGTTTCAGGAGTTCAGAAACACTGACACTGATAGAGAGAAGAACTGCAACATCAGATGGAGAAAAGCATAGATCCTCTTTAATGGTGTTTGAAAGGCAGAACTGTACTGATATTGGCATGTCTGAGATGCAGCATTTCATCTACAAAACTCGTCATAATTCTGAATACTCTCCAGAAACAAATGTGCATCAGTGGTGCAGTTTAACTTGATCTACCCCGTGATTCCTGCTCTCTGTTTGACTTCATCACACACACAAGGGTTTTCCTGAGAAACGCTGTTAGCCGTGTTTGAGCTGTCACTGCTGATGTACTTCAGGAGGAAGGATGTGTAGTTTTAATAAAGCTTTCTAATGTTAGACACACACTCCAGAGATAAACAGTCTCCGCTGTGCGGCCCACGATCCTCCTCTGCAGGGAGGGCCGATCCCGGCTCCAGCGACAGAAGGAAAACATCAGGACGTTGACTTTAGAGCGCTTTCGTCTGCGAGCGCGAACTTCCCCAAATCGCATTTCAGGCCAAAATCTAATTTGTGCGCAAACTCGATTTGTTTAGATCATGTAAGCCGCAGAACCCACAGCAGCGAGGAGCTAAACGTGTTCATTTGTGGGGCCGCGGCGCTCACGCGTGCTCACGTGAATGATAGCGAGGCAGGGCTAGTAATGAGAGAGGAGGGAAATCATTTGCTCTGTTAAATAATGTTAAAGGGCTGCCGGCTCTCTGACATTTTCAAGACATTTTTGACAGCGACACAGTCCAGCGGCTCGACCTTTGCACAAATGAGACGATAAAATGTTTACTGTCAGACAAACCTCACTACAGTTTATACCTTACACAAGCACATCCTAATTAAAAGGTAGCTTATAAAACACAAGCCTGTCTCTCTAATATTTAACTCTTATTAATATGTATTCTCTGTTATATAATACCATAAAACACCTTCAGTTTCCCTGTATCTGCATTTGAAGAGAATAATTATTACTCTGTCTTTGTGTCTATACTGCACATACAATATGTTTCGATGCTTTTTCACAGCTCAGCACTCAAAACCCAATCAAAACCCAGATGATTCCCTAGTCATCCAGTATAGAGAAATACATGAATACAGAGCCGCTCGGCTCGTTCCATGAGAAATGTTTGCGGTTATATGGAGATCTCGTACTCTTGATTGCTGATATGTTGGTAAATCTGAGCGCAATCTCTTCTGAAACTCTAGAAAAGATTACTCTTCATTTGCTCTCCATTTCTTTTCATTGCTGTCTAGGCTTAAAGAGATTTCAGTTGTGATTTTTCTTTAGGTTCACTTTTTAAGAGGCGTCAATCGTGCATCTTCACATCAAAACATTTTCTAGGAACTACTGTGCAAAAAATGCTTTTCTAATTTAGTATTTGTGTCTTGTTTCCAGTCTAAATATCTAAAAATTCTTAAATTAAGATGCATTTACTACATTTTTTTGTGGTGTTCTGGAAAATAAAATCAAGTTTTTGCATAAAACAAGCAAAATGATCTGCCAATGGAGTAAGAAAAATAATCTTATTTCTGTTTGGGACACAAGAAACAAGATTTCAATCAGAAACAGGATTATGTTTCTTACCCCATTGGCAGATCATTTAGCTTGTTTTATGCAAAAACTTGATTTTATTTTCCCTGAAAACAAGAAAAAATATCTCATGTCCTTTCACTTATCTAGCAAAATCATCTTGATTTAAGAATTTTTAGATATTTGGACTGGAGACAAGGCAAAAATACTCAGTAAGAAAAGCATTTTTTGCAATGTTTGGATTGCCGCATGCATTGTTTCTGTTCCTTGTCTGATTGCCTCTAATACATTTAAAAGTAGAAAAAAGGGTTTATCGTTAAAAGCTTTCCCACAATCCGAATGGTTCTCCCGTTAGATTAAGTCATATTTCTTATTTTAGTGGCCATTAGGTGGCTAGATAAGGCAGTAATTTAGACATATCCCTCCCAGAACGTTCCTCTAATGTCCCTGCGTGTCGCAGCTGCTGCCGCATGTTTCTGTTACCTTTCAATGCACCATATTTTTCACATGCAAGCAAAGATTTTATTTACACTCTTTCTCTGTGTGTGTCTGTAGTGAAGAGCGTGCACTGCGCTACGGAGTTTGAGGATTTCTTCGGGAAGCGTAAGCTGGTGGACAGTGAAAGTCATGTGGTCAGCATTGCCGAATACCTCCAGAGAGGAGACACAGCCATCATCTACCCCGAGGCACCGGAGGAGCTCTCCCGATCCCGCCTCGCCACGCCCGAAGCCAACGGACACGAGGAGAACGGTGAGAATGCGGGGCAGCTGTTGCTGCCGTCTGATTGGCTGGATGCCGGCGTGTTTACCTTTAGAGCGAGGTGCAGCTGTCTGAGTGGTGAAATCATAAACCCTAAATTTCCCGTCCCGAGGGGGGCAGCCGGGGCATTACGCCGCATACCTCTCTTATGAAGAACGTGTGAAAAATTAGACGTGCGAGCCACCAGAAGCGATTACAGCGGAGAGAACACAACTGCCCCGAACGCCGCCGGCAGTCGCTCTGTGTTTACGCTTAAACAACTGCTTTTAGCCACTTCAGGTTTATTCCAACACAGTCCAAAGGAGTCGAGGTTAATTCTGTGTTTACCGCTCCAGGAGCCTTATTTAACACCAGACATCGAGATGCACAAAATATTGTCTAAATTTAATGTTACCATAAACTGCATAGAACCAGCAATGTGCAAAATATAAGAATGTTTTTAAAAATATATATATTTTTATTATTATATTTAAGGATGGCAGCATTTGAAGATTTTTTACAAAAAAATTGCATTATCCATTTTGGAACTGACACATTATTATTTTTATTTTTATTAGTCAATGCCAATCATCTCATCCAGTCAAAGCAGAACTGATCCAGGCACAGATGTAATGTTCCTCTAGTGTGTGCAGGACACTATAGTTCATTTATGATGTGAGGAGAGCAAAATAAAGCCAACTGTGACTATTATACACAAAAACTCTTCACTGCCAGTAAAACGGATAAACATTTGGGATCAAAATGATTCCCACACTTTGAGCTGAGCATGTTTTGCTGAAGTGTTTGTTCTTTAACTGCTAATGTGACCTTTGACCCCACAGACTGAACACAATGAAGCATTGCTTGCTCATTGGTTGAGCTAAACTGGTATTATCTGATTGTGTTCTTAAGTTTAACAGCTGATTGGTTGATTGTGATCCATTACATCTCTTTCTGTCAAAGTTATCGGACATTATCAAGATGAGTTTGTTCAGTTTAACTCTGAGCTCTTGGCATATTTTATTACCGTTTTCTAAACTATAGTGATGTGAGTAAATGTTGAAGGTAAATTTTGGTTTGACTGTAATTGGCCTGCCTATCACTAGTACGTTCTCATATAAAGAGTGGAAACTGGTGTGTTATATTTCTTCCATCACATAAAGCCCATGAGCAAACCTCAGCAAATCGTGTGAATCTGAGTGCATTTACTGTGTGTGTCCATGCATTGGCGTGAGTGTGTGTGTGTGTGTATGGGTGGCAGTGCCAACCTTGACGACGGCACACAGTGGAGCAGATTGTACAGATACCTCCTCATACCACCCTGGGCACAGCGCCCATTCGCTGCCATTGATTTGCTGACCTTTTGGCCCGTTGCCCCTCTCTCTCTGCTGCAGACCTGCCACCTGGAACTCCAGATGCTTTCGCCCAACTGTTGACCTGCCCCTACTGCGACCGGGGCTACAAACGCTTGACTTCCCTAAAGGAACACATCAAGTACCGGCATGAGAAAAACGAGGAGAACTTCGCCTGCCCTCTGTGCAGCTACACGTTTGCTTACCGCACTCAGCTGGAGAGACATATGGCCACACACAAGCCAGGACGAGATCAGGTGAGCCGCACTTCCTCTCGCTCGCTCTCTCTAATGTGCTGTATTTCCTCTGAGAAAAGATATCATTTTGATTGGCAATCATTATTAATTTTTCATGGCATTTTGAAGATGCAGATCTTTTAATGGTTATAGCCTTAATTGAGGTCTAAATGGTTTTTTGATGGCCTGCTCTGATATGATTCTGCAGTCTTATATTCACGATCGAATGACTATGTTAATTTCCAATTTAGAAATTGTATCCGCTCTTTAGGTTTTCTTTTTTATGTTCTTTAAAAATCAGTTTCTCCGCGGTGACAGAGTAACACATCATAATTTCCACGTGCGTAAATGATAAACGCAAGCGTTTTATCTCTTCACAATCTGTCGCAGCGTTATTTACACACATTTGTTGTGTCAAATATTAGATGCGTTCCCCTGTGTAAACAGGTAGAAACGTCGGGTATCTTCTGGAGGATAAAGCAGGTCTGTGTAAAACAATGTGATATGACTGTCTCCGGAGACTAAGCCACTTAAAACAGAATCAGAATCGCTCCTGTAATCATCTGAGATGAGGTACAGCAGCTCTTTTATCTCTCAGACATGACGTTCTCACTAGAACAGAATGATTTGATACACGACGAGCTGCCAACTTCTTCACCTGATGCCACGGGCCGCTCAAAACATGAACAGATGGCCCATTCTGCACCCGTGACCTCTCTAATCCACAAATTACTTCCTATTTGTTGGTCTTTGTTTGTGTGCTTCATCTTGAAAGACTTTCCCGTTGAATATTTGCTGTTGTCTGAAAATCGAAACTCATCAGTCCGAATGTTCAGGAGATACAGTCTCTACGTGTGTACTTGTGATGCACGGTAATATGCAAATACCCAATCAAACGCTCCGCCCACATCGTGCTTGACACTCTTGTGAGCACAAGAGCATCACACCGGGTGTAAAAATCCCTCTCCTCTCGCTGCTGCCAGTCACAATTAGACCGGCAGAGTGACTGTATCATATCGAGGGCGATGGCAGGACTAAAACCTGCCTCCGTCCTCAGAGGGAAGGTGGGGGGCGTAAAGCAGCTGTTGCTGTTTGTTTATGCGGCTCCGCAACATATGAGCGAATGGTGGGGTCCCTCCCCGCCGTGGGCCGCACGGCTCCCCGCTTGATGTTTGAAGGTTGCCGCTGTTTGAACAATCCTCCCTGTGTCCTGTGCTTTATGCCATCTGTCTCCAGCGGAATGCGGGCCTCTCTCTCCCCACCAGTTGTCGGAGCCGATCATGGGCGGCGCTCACAGGCCTTTTGTGTTCCTCTGCCCGTTCGACATACTCACCTCCCACTCTGAATTAATTGTGCTCGCCTGGTGCGCGCTCTGCTTCTCCGCACTGACGCCCGTATTGTTGTTGTTGTTATTGTTATTATATTTTGATTTTCGAGGCTCTGCTTTGAATTGCAAATGCGCTCATGTTCTACCTTTGAACAGCAAATGAAGTGCCTGCCTACAAGCCGCATTCACGCATTATTAAAGAGACGTTTGAAGCCTTTAAACAGTCTACAAATTTGCGTCCCAATTACGAAATTGCAACATTTATGCGAGCCCACCTTTTTGCGTAATGAACTCTTTGCTCAGGTATCTGAAGGATGTGTTGGTTAAATATGCCAGATTTATTTGGAGCGATTATGCTAAATTAGATGAAGTGGATCATTGCTGCCTCCCTAATGAGGAAAAAAGTCTTGAAAATAGGATTCTTTTTGTTCTTTTTTTTCACTGCCAGTGCAGCGTTTCTGGCTCTAGAGTCAGGAAATGAAAAGGTATGAGATCCTCTGTTATCGCTGCTCAAATGCACCCAACCAAAGCAAGATGATGCTTTGCAACGGGAGCCATTTGGCCTGTCATGAAATTATTCACTGAAATCTTGCCTGTTGTGTGCGATTGTGTGTTTGTGCAAGAGAAGCTCATGTAAATATTTTCTCGTCCACAGCACCAGATTCTCAACCAGGGTTCTGGCAACCGCAAGTTCAAATGCACTGAATGTGGCAAGGCCTTCAAATACAAACACCATCTAAAGGAGCACCTGCGGATACACAGTGGTACGTCCTTTTCTTTCTTTCATTACCCATTGCCTTAGTTAAGAATGTTTTTGATTCTACATCAGAATGAATTGGTTCTTTGTTTGTTTTGTCCCAGCCAACCCAAGTTTTATTAGATGACTCATTACAATGTCTCACTTCTTTCTTCACTGCAGGTGAGAAGCCATACGAGTGTCCAAACTGTAAGAAGAGATTCTCACACTCCGGGTCCTACAGTTCACACATAAGCAGCAAGAAGTGCATCGGACTGATCGCCATCAACGGCAGAGTGAGGAACAACCTGAAGACGGGTTCATCTCCAACCTCCGCATCTTCCTCCCCTACAAACACTGCCATTTCGCAGCTACGACACAAACTGGAGAATGGCAAACCACTCGGCCTGCAAGACCAGTCCAATCACCTCAACATCAAATCTGAACCACTGGACTTCAACGACTATAAGCTGATGATGGCCTCTCACGGCTACGGTACAGGCAGCCCTTTCCTGAATGGTGGTGTTAGGGGAGGCAGCCCACTGGGGTTTCATAACTCCCAGAGTCCCCTTCAGCACCTGGGAATGGGCATAGAGGGGCAGCTACTGGGATACCCATCACTGGGAAACAACCTGAGCGAGGTACAGAAGGTCCTGCAGATCGTGGACAACACAGTTTGTCGACAAAAGATGGACTGCAAGCCAGAGGAGATCTCCAAGTTGAAGGCGTACATGAAGGAGTTGGGTTCCCACATAGAGGAACAGAAGCAATGTGGACCCCAGAACACTCTTCCACTCATCAGCCACAACGGTGCCACCAAGAGCATCATAGACTACACGCTTGAGAAGGTCAACGAAGCCAAAGCCTGCCTTCAGAGCTTGACTACGGACTCTAAGAGGCAAATTAGCAATATCAAGAAAGAGAAGGCAAATCATATGCTAGATATGGGTTTAGAGGACAAAACGCTTGAGAATAATAATCTAATGTTTACACCGTTTTCCTGCCAATTTTGCAAAGAGACCTTTCCTGGTCCCATTCCCCTGCACCAGCACGAGCGTTACCTTTGCAAGATGAACGAGGAAATAAAGGCAGTGCTTCAGCCCGCTCAGAATGCCATGACCAACAAAACCGGCTTTTTTGCTGAGAAGCATGGCCTTTTGCACTCCTCCGTCATCCCTGATAAGGCCGTCAACGGCCCGATCAGTCCCTACAAGGACCACATGTCCGTTCTGAAAGCTTATTTTGCCATGAACATGGAGCCCAACTCCGAAGAACTACTGAAAATCTCCATCGCGGTCGGCCTTCCGCAGGAGTTTGTGAAAGAGTGGTTTGAGCAAAGGAAAGTCTTTCAGTATGCTAATTCCAGGACTCCTCCTTTAGACAGGAACCACGTGGAGCCCGGTCATCCGGTCTCCGCTCACACGCCCACTAAAGACTCTTTAGGAATCCGGTCTCCGATGTCCCTGGTCAAAGGTGCTGACCGTATCACATCCCCCTCCATCCCTGAGCTTCATAACAGCATGAACAACTGCGACACCCCACTCAGGCTCTCCAAAACCTCCCCGTTCTCCAACCACAAGCAGCTGGGGGATAAGCTGGACCACTCCAGAAGCAACACTCCATCTCCTCTTAACTTGTCATCCGCCTCCTCCAAAAACTCCCACACTAGCTCTTACACACCCAACAGCTTCACCTCCGAGGACCTACAGGCCGAACCTCTTGACCTCTCGTTGCCAAAGCTCATGAAGGAGCCAAAGCACATCTTGACTGTGAAAAGCCGGCCCAAGCTCAGCAGCACCCCTACTGACCATAACCACGCCGTGACACCCCGCGAGCATGCGGACGAGCCGCTCAACTTGGCTTATCTCTCGAAGAAGGAGTTTGGCAGCCCCAATGCAAACAGCAATTTGGATAAAAGCTCGAGCCCCATGTTTGGCCTGAACCCCTTCGCTGCCAAACCCCTGTATACCTCCTTGCCGCCCCAAAGTGCATTCCCACCTCCTACGTTCATGCCCCCGGTGCAAGCCAGTCTCCCGGGGCTGAGACCCTACCCCAGCCTCGACCAGATAAGCTTCTTGCCGCACATGGCCTACACTTACGCAGCAGGGGCGGCCAGCTTTGCCGAGATGCAGCACAGGAGAAAATACCAGCGGAAGCCAGGGTTCCAGGTAAATAACAGACTCGCTCTTTCATAAACCCTCAGGCCTTGTGTTTCTTTTTTCTAGCCCTCTGGTGAGTGGCGCTCGGCTTCATTCAGACACTAATTAAAAGCCACTCAGAGAGAGAGAGAGGGGAGCTCACCTCTCGCCCGGCGGCAGATGAGGCAGAGAGAGAGAACCGTGGTTTCTGTGGTAGACGTCAATGCCTCTAGTGCCGTACGCCGGCTCTTTTAGCGGTGGCGGTTTTATGTTGCCAGCCCTTGAGTGGCTCGTTCAAGACACAGAGAGCAGGAAACGTCAAAGAGGCAGGTGTTCGGAGTGCCTGTGGCACTGCTGCTCTTTTTCCCGTCTCAGGTGTGAGATAAATCAGAGACATAGAGAGTCGATATCTCTTTATTTCTACCCCTTTTTTAATTTTGCTCTTTGTATTTCTACAGCAAGAAAAGCTCAAATGAGTTTGAGCATAAAGATTAATAATGCACACTCCCCATGTTCATTACAGCTCAGCGCTGAGGGCTGTTTAACATCGGGGAAACCATTCTGATAAAAAAGTATTAATAATGTTTCCTATTCTAAGTTATTAAATTAGATTTTAAAAATACAGCTAAGGGCATTTAGCTCAAATTGATTGCGGAACGATAGCGCAGAGCTTTTTAAAAGAGAGTGCGCGGAAGTATTGTCAGTCCAGAGCCGGCTGTCCTTAATGAGGGCATCGTCGCTGCGGTTTTGGCCATTTCGTGCCCCTCTTGATTTAATCATTACCGTTTGAAATTAGAGGACTGTGGCAATATTCCCTACTAAGACTCTCTTCTTATTATTAGCTTCTAATGTAATAATATTTTTTCCCCATTAATTTAAGTTTAAGCCTATCGGGGTAATCTCTGCTCAGATAAATACTGCGCTAACACCCTTTCATGTATGAAATTAAACCAAATTTGAATGCAAATATATGGAATAAGGTGTGATTAAGAAGAGAGAAAGGCCTCATTTGCAATATCCTGCCTTTTACATGTTTTTTTTTCTTCAGGTCACAAACATTTTAATGTTTAATTCTTCAGACTACTACTCCAGTTTTAGCTCAGAAACGCATATCGTATTCATATTTCAATGTTAAATATTAATCACTTCATGTAAAATAATATATATAAAAGATCATGAAATACATAAATAGATGAAACAAGTTCTCTGTTGATCTATTCTGGCGTTATTTTATTTTGCCGTATAATAAGTTTAATATCAATAGTTTTCATTAGAAATAATCATTAAATTATATAATTTGATCATAATATAATATAATTATATTATATTATATACAAAAAAATTGTTTTCAACCCAAAATTGGGTCAAATATGGACAAACCCAACTGTTGGGTTGAAATGTAATTTAACATTTTTTTGGTTGAAACAACACATTTTTTGTATATAATATAATATAATATAATATAAAAAATGCTGGGTTGTTTCAACCCAAAATTGGGTCAAATATGGACAAACCCAACTACTGGGTTAAATTTTTCAATTATATTTTTGAATTATATTATTGACCCAAATTTGGGATAAAACAATCCAACATTTTTTAGAGTATGTTGTTTGTTATGTTATGTTGTGTTATAGATGATATTCTATATCAAGCGAGTTTTATGTTGTTTGTTTATGTATTGTAATGTTCATTTGTGCCTGTATGATGGTTGCACATGTACTGTGTGATGATGATGATGATGATGATGATGACGCTGGCTGTCTCTTTCCAGAGCGAGCTTCTCGACGGGCCGGCAGATTATCTGAGCAGTCTAGATGATATGGCCGACCCCGAGGCCTGTCTGTCCAGGAAGAAGATTAAGAAAACAGAAAGTGGTATGTACGCGTGTGACCTTTGCGACAAAACATTCCAGAAGAGCAGTTCCCTCCTCAGACACAAATATGAACACACAGGTATATATACTGTTCTAGACACCATCATTCAATAACTGTCTGTCTAACTCCAGAATATTCACGCTGCTTCTTGCTTTCTTTCTTTCGCTCTGTCTTTTTCCACTTAATCATGTTTCCTTTTTTTCCTTTCTAAGTAAAACCTAACATGTTTCTCTCCTGTTGACAGTCAGTGAGAGTATTTATACATGTAATTAGCGTGGCAAGACATGACTCTGACTTTGCACTAAATTAAGATAATAATTAAGCAAAATTATACAGTTAGAAAAAAACAAACACAGAAACATAAAAGCTGGACTGAATAATCTCTGGAACTGAAGCTGGGTG
>CM077205.1:40728297-40729302 GCA_039654625.1 Rhinogobio ventralis | reverse complement strand
AAGCCTTTGGACGGTTGTTGCCTTATATGCAAACCTGTAATTCAGCGCGTTTCAGAAGTGCCAACCCTGTCCGGCGTTAGAGGAGACCCGTCTCTCTCGCTCTCTCTCTCCGTTAGCACAGCAGCTCTTTCCTTTACCACCACCTTTGTGCAATTTCGTTCTCAGTATTACACCAAACCGGTTTGCAATGACTGAATTGCATCCTTTTATTTGTAGGTTTAAATAACATCTTATTTATGTGGCCCATTTTGTATCTCCTGATTTTATTTATTTCATACTGTACAGTACAGTATTATAGTTCTTCAATAAATAGATCTATTTTAGTAAAATGGAACCTGGAGTTGATGAGAGCATTTATTGTGTTTTAAAACATTAATTGTGCAAATTTCAGTTGTCTTGTTCTGTTCTTTTATTTTTTTTTCCAGTTACTGGAAATTCCAAAAATTTGGGAACTTTTGATACAATTACTGTATTTTCAGCTGAAAAAAGCAGAGCTCCACGTTCATGTGTTTCTGAAGAGGACGGTTGAAACTCAATGTATGATATCACGACTGAAAACACGCCATCTTTCCTGAAATGTCTTTGTAAGAGTATTATGGACTTTTTAATTTGTAATTTCTCTTGGAAATGACCATGCTCAAATAAAAGTAGCCAAATTAAAGACCTTTTCCAGAACGAGTGTGTGTGAGTGAGTGTGAATTGTCCTTTCAGAGGACACATTATAAAGTCCCTGTGTTTGACTCCGCGAGCGGCATTAGATATTCCTGAAACTTCACAGCCGATGGAGGCCGGCAGGTTTTCAATGAACTCTTCAAATAAAGAGCGGAGAACCTGTCGAACAAAGCCAGACGGACGGAGAGAGACAGCTTAAAGTGTCTCGAGCGTTCCTACAGCATATGCATATGAAAGAACAGATCAAACGCTCTCACACACACACACACACACACACACACGCATCTCTCTCCTGACCGCACCTGATCAATTGAGTTTGCAAATGACAAAAAG
>CM077205.1:40720797-40723297 GCA_039654625.1 Rhinogobio ventralis | reverse complement strand
TAAATGATTTTTCAGCATGTTATTTTAAAACAAAAACATTTGAGTGTAATTATCCGTTCAACGGTGAAACCCGTATTTGACTCGTACGGCAGCAAAACTCCACGTCTCGTCATTCGTGTGAAACAGAAACCGACACTACAAGTCTAGGAGTTCATTAGCCTTCTCATAATTATCCTCCAGGCTCTTTGGAGAGATTTCCGGGTTTTTTTTTACTGATCGGTTATGAAGTTCAGCTCTTGAGAGGCAAAGAGACTCTTGACTCGCTCAATTGAAATAAAAGAGGGAGAAAAGGGTCCTGGCCATTTTGTTGCTTTGAAACCTTAATCTAGAAAAATTCAACTTTCCTTTATCCTTTAATACCAGATCAAAGAGGCGAGAGCGAACCGATTCAAACCCGTCCATTATGGAGGAAACAGCAGAAGGGCTTTGAGAAAGTGTGAAACGTCCTCACACAAAAGAAAAGGTTTGGAGGCTCAATTACTCACTTATTCACCGGCCTAATTTTATGCGTGCTTCATTTGCATGTCATTTTTGAGGGCGAGGCAGAAATTTGGCCTGGTAATTACCCCGCAGATACATTAACGACCCTGCGAGCCGCGCATCCGTCGTGGCGGCCGGCGGTCAGAATGCCCTGATCTTTCTGATGCCGCTTCTTTCTTTTGGAGCGGCTGCAATCAGTCCAAAGATTTGTGATATGTTAAAAAGACTCGGGGCGGATTCGCCGTCTACCTCCCGGTGAGCGCAGCTTCAAATGCCTCGCTTCAAGACCTAACTCACCGTCTCCTGTACGGCCTCCATCTTTGAAGACCTGTGAAATGTGATGTTTCAGATCTGGATCAAGTCCAGGACCGTCGTGTCTCTGCCTTGACATTTCAGACGGTTTCTTGTGGAAGTGTTTGTTTGCACTCGTGTGGCGTCGACTCGCTTATTTATTTCATTTCAGAGCAAACTGCGATTTGGCGAGAAGCCGCGTATCGATTATGAAAGGAGGCAGGGTGATTAAAACAGCCGAATTGGTGTGTGAAAAAGAAAAAAATAAACAGGAGAAAAGAGAGAGGAAAAAACCAGCAGCTTTTCCTCAGGAGTCAGAGACCACCCTCGGCTCGCTCACTTGTAATCATCTCAGAATTTGCTCAGAAACACTTGCGAACTTGTGTGGGAGTTGTTTTTACTTCATTAAAAGCAGAGTCTAGAGCCCACGAGAACTCTCACGCGGCAGAAACCAGCCCTCGCCACCAGAAAAACAACCACGTCCTGGAAGTCTTTTAGAAGTTGACGAAATCCTGGGAGGAATGGCTGCCGATTGGTTGTTTGTGCTTGGAGGACAGACTTTGATTGGTGGTTGTGTCTCACCTATAGTCATCTCAATACTAGCAGAGAGAATCATGGGGAATGTGGGTGACAGGCCTGCTAGCAGAAATATATTTAAATATGAAATATTTTTTCAGTTGACCAGTACAATTAAATGATCTCTTACTCGACTCAAATTGACCTGACACATTAATTTATGTATTTACAGTGCTAAAATGGAATAAAACTGCAAAATTAGTTCCAAGCAAGGCCGTAACCATGGCCTTATCACACACCCGGCGCAATGCGGCGTGACGCGAGTGTGTTCTGCTAGTGTCAGCCCGGCGCAGTTCTCATGTTCACGTCCAGCTCCACGTGTTTAAATATCAAACGCACCGGCGCATCTGTTCACCCATGGGCGTCTGGTCTGAGCACCAGGAGTTCAGGAGCATTGCTGGAGCGTTGCTATTGTGAGGAACTGAAGACGACTGCGCCATTGACCAACACACACCTGCTCTAAAGTCAAGAGCGCAGTATTATTGTGTTATTTAAAGGGTGTGTTAGTGATATGAGCCTATAGGCAGTGCACAACACACACACTCTGATTATCACACACACAGGGATGCGCAGCAGCAGCACACACACACACACACACACTCTGATTATTACACACACAGGGATGCGCAGCAGCACACACACACACACACACACACTCTGATTATTACACACACAGGGATGCGCAGCAGCACACACACACACACACACTCTGATTATTACACACACAGGGATGCGCAGCACACACACACACACACACACTCTGATTATTACACACACAGGGATGAGCAGCAGCACACACGCACACACACACACACTCTGAAAACACACGTTTAAATATTACAAATAAAAGATTAAAATATAAAAGAGTATTATTGTGTACATAAAGATAAAATGCCTACGTCATAATGTATAGTCCTTGCATGTCTCAGAATGACCTATTTGCAGTAATGACGAATGAAATTGGCGATTTATTTAACCAGTTGTGGCGATACACACACGTGTTTAAACTGACTCGTCAGGTTGTAAATAGTGAATCCATGCGAGCACAACACGCCGAAGTGCACCTGCGCCATGAGCTTCAGACCGTGATCAGATCGTTAAAACAGGGCCTGACGTTATTTGTTAGTTTTTGTGTGTGTGTGTGTGTGTGTGG
>CM077205.1:40683297-40715797 GCA_039654625.1 Rhinogobio ventralis | reverse complement strand
GCCACTCACGCCTTTAATATGTAAATGAAAGGTATGCAAAGATCTGATGCTTTTATTAAAGAAATCTGCCCCGAGGCTCACGGCCGCCCCACTGCTGCGGAAACGCAGTTACACGCTGAAATAAACAGTTGTTAAAAAGGATCACATGAGTTTGTATCTGGGAAGATGAAAAGCTAATTGACATGAATAATTTATCGCGATGCGATATTTTATATAAATGAAATGGTAGAGAGAGAGTGAAAGCAAATATTTCACATATTAGCAGGACTCACGAATATTCATAAGATGATCTGGGTGTATCGCGCTTTAATCTGCTGTCTGAAGGTCAATGAACTACATTCACACGGCTGACACACGGCCAACTTTCAAGAGCTATTAGAGATCCATAAATGATTCAAGCACAGAGCCGTAACACACCACTGAATAAAATTGTCTCATTTACCTTCATAAAGGTCTTTGAGTGCTTCTATTATACCTACACACACACACACACACACACACATTGATGGAGGTGAGGATAGACTGATTTAGTCATCTACATCTTTAAAGACCAGAGAGATAAAATCACATCAGTGAGTGGCGGAGAAAATGATTCGTTTTATCAAATGTGATTTGACAAGATGTGAAGAATGATAAAATAATCTTTATTCAGGTCTCAGCCTGTTGTTGTCAGAGCCACTTTATATATCTGAGATCTGAAGTGGATTTTGCTGTTTCATAATTAATGGCATGTAGAGTTTCTGGAGCTCAATCAGGAGATCGCGGCTCTGGCAATGACAAGGTCCTGGGTTTGATTCCTGGATTAAATATATAGTTTGACTGCAATGTGAGTTGCTGTGGATAAAAGCGTCTCTCAAATGCACAAGTGTAAATGTTTGCATTGGCATTATTTGATTTAATTTGTATTTTATTCATAAAGAAAGCATGTCAAGTAGGGCGTGTTCCTGGATCAACAAAAAACATATTTTAAACTACCCTTAAATCGGATTGGTTGACAGGAATGTTGTTCCAGGATCATTCTACCGGTTAAAATCGGATCTAGTCTTCGTGGTGTAGACGGCAGATTTTGTGCATTACTTCTGGGATTTGAACCTACAACCTTTAAGTTACACCACTTTACCCATTTCCATGAAGTTTGCTATCGCACAATTAACAGCATGTAGTTTGGATTGTTATTAACTCTTTATTCTTACATAATTGACTACAGGTAATTATGCTGTTTAGTGCTCATGGAAAACAAGTTTCGGGAAGTTTTTTTAGAGTATGGCCCTGTATGACATCATAAAGGGCGGAATTCCTTATATGGGCACTTCTCCCGAATGAGCGCATGCACACACACACACACACATCATCGAGCTTTGTTCGGGTTACGGGACCCGTCGGCGGCGCTGGCGTTGTGCTTTTAGACACGAGATCAACAATGTCACTAAAGAAGTGTGTTTCTGGTGTGAGGGAAAGATCACCTTGTTCAGCTTCCCAAATAACCCAGCGTTAAGGGAACAGTGGATGCAGTTTGTGTTTTCGGAGTTCTGCAAGTGTGTGTGTTTGTTCCCGGTCATGAGTGGAAACCACAGGCGTGAGTGAAACTGCATCAAATGTGTGTGTTTTGTTGACAATCGGCGCGCAAGTGCATATAATGTGAACAACACCAACGTATAGTGTGTGTGTGTGTGTGTGTGTGTGTGTGTAGCTCCGCCCACTGCTCGCCTCCACGAGCTCGGCTGTTTTTTGAAAGAATCGGTACAGTGTATCTGTCTTTTATAAATCTGATAAACTAAAGACTCTTGGGAGATATGAAGGATCAACACTACTCTATAGATACTCAAGATTAACACGAGACCGGCAGAAACTGTGTGTGTTATGACCCTTTATGTTACCAGCCAACCACTTTACCCATTTCCATTGTTGAAGCCGAGCTGAAGTTTGCTGTCGCATTATTAACAGCATGTAGAGAATATTCTACCCGAGTTTGTGGTAGTGCTCATGGGAATCACTTCTGGGACTTTAAAAGTGGATTGAGTCACCATGCACATGTCCAGAGGAAATGACACATCTAGATTGACCATCATTGTCCATCTCAGATGAAGGAGTCTATTCTTCTCCAGGAGCGATGGCTTGGACAAAGGCGACTCTTATGGCGCTGAACTTTTGACAGCTCCGCTCGGCTTCTCCAGATGCTTCAGTGGTGGCATTGCAGTGGGTGAATTCCTCGCATTTCTGTGTGTTTGCTGCACTGACGTTCCTCTGTAAGTGTGTCTTTGTTCAGGCCCTCCCATGGAGTGCCCTCCTCAACCCCAGACCCTTGCCCTGCAATGCTTCTACAACTATTCACCTCCATCCCCCTCGTGAATGACGTGTCTTTGCGCTTTTGATGGATGAGGGTCTCCTCTTCACCCACGGTGTGGCTTGGAAAGCAGGGATGGATTGTGTCATTATGCATCACATCCCTGTGGAAGATGCTCGGGAATGTGTCATTCCGGATGGGCTGCTTATGTAGGCGACTCTAATGGAGTCCTGCATGAAACCAGGGATCGTTTGCAAACGTAGAGCGTGTTTGTTGACGTGGGCGTTTGGGGAATCCTTGCAATTCACCATGACGTGATTGGAGAAGTCTCAGGCCACCAGAAACTGACCAACTCCAGTCCGCGGAGACGTGGGGAATCTCACTGGACTTGGAAATGGATTCTTATTTAAACGTCTGCGGTCTCTGGACTGGAACACCATTAGAGAATGGAGAATATTAACACTCGCATAATTAATTCTTCTTTCTTTCTTTTTTTTTCAGAAAAGACATTTTAATTCTGAGTGACTATCAAATTATCCAAGTGTAAGATATTTTAGGAAAGACAGCAGTGGTGTTTTTGAGTCCTGCGACCTACTCTCTTTTATTACAAATGCAACTCCTTTCTGCCGTATTTGAGCAATCATTTACTCAAAAATGCATTATTTTTTATGCAGCTACAGTTTACATTGACTCTAAAAAGAACAAAAAAACCTGCATCATTACAGTATCTCAATGCAACCCTTTTTAAAAGTGTGACTGCAAGTGAGATTTGAGAGGAAAAGCAATTAAATTTGTGTCTGTTCATCAACAATTAAATGCCTTCACGAGACTTGCATAACACCAATGATGTATGACTGATTTTAAAGTGCTTTTCTGCAACTTCACTGCAAAAAATGCTTTTCTTACTGAGTATTCTTACTAAAAAAAATCTTAAATCAAGATGATTTTGCTAGATAAGTAAAAGGAAATAAGATATTTTTTCTTGTTTTCTGGGGGAGTGAGTTTTTGCTTAAAGCAAGCAAAATGATCTGCCAATGGGGTAAGACAAATAATCATGTTTCTGTTTGAGACACAAGAAACATGATTTCAGTCAGAAACAAGATCATCTAGTAAAATCATCTTGATTTAAGGATTTTTAGATATTTAGATAAGAAAAGCATTTTTTGTATATGAGCTGCATGAAGATTCTTTGCTAATTATCATTTTGTCTTCCACGGTTTCAAAGAGAGCAAGAAAGCACGAAGTTCTGTTGGTGTCATATATAGCAAAACTCCTCGGTTCAACGCTTTTGGCCGTGTTGCAAGTTCTGCAATGGTTTATTGCGGCTTTTCTTTTCCGTTTATCCGAGTCATTTATAAAATGTTTTTGTGGCTACGTTTTAATTTTCCCGTGTCTGGCTGCATAGCATTCCATTAACGTGCGGTAATTCGTAAATATGAACGTGTGTCTGGTGACGAGGTTCTCAGCTAAACAGAAGTGATCGCGTGTGACAGGAAGGAGCCTCAGTCATTCACCCGGCCCTTATCCCATCAAATGCTTTTCACATCAAGACAATATTGGAGCTGCAGCACTGTGAGCACAGCGAGGTCTGTGAGCTAATGCAGGGTGAAGCCATGCCATCGCCCCCCTGAGCTCTTTGTGTTCTGTGCCCACCGTATGGGTCCCGTATGGGCTTTTACAGACGCACGCCCCATCCGAGGAGAAAGGGAGGTGCCGTGTGTTCGTCTGTGTGTAGACATGGATAATTCAGGGCTGATCTCTCGGCGCTGCGGTAATGAGGGTGATTTAAAGAATGTTCGCACATCTCCGAGCGCTGATAAATGTTATTATTCATGCACAGGTGCTGCTGCGAGCAGCCTCTGAATGATAATTAAGATAATCTGTCTCTTTCTTCCCACTCGCCTTTCACACGAATCACTTTGTTCTGCACTTTCTCCGCTCTCAATAGCAGGCGCTGCGGCGGCCCGTCTCTGGCCCGTTCTATTGTCTCATGCCTTTTCCAACACAAAACCTCACCAAACAACTGGGACTAAACGTAGATTTTCCCTCGAGCTCTTCCTCTGCAGAGTACGTGCCAAGCTGAATTCAAGTCAAACGAAGAAAGTGAGCAGTCCTGCGGGACCGAGACTGCGATATCGTGTGTACACAGCACTGGGATACGCTTGGATCGCTTGTCCTGCATGTGTATCCTATTTTACTGTACATTAGCCAGAAACAGAGACTTCAGGGAAGAAACAGAGGCTTCCTGTAGCTCAAAGAGGAGAGCACTGCTCTTGCAACGCCAAGGTCATGGGTTCGATTCCCAGGGAATGCATCAACTGATCAAATGTGTACCTTGAATGCAATGTGTGAAAATTTGGTTGCTCTTTTAAGGCAAGTAATAGCCGTCATTTCACCGTCTCGGTTCAATATAGACCCGATAAAAGTCTCGGTTAACTTTAGACCCGATATAGTCTCGGTTAACTATAGACCCGATATAGTCTCGGTTAACTACAGACCCGATATAGTCTCGGTTAACTACAGACCCGATATAGTCTCGGTTAACTATAGACCCGATATAGTCTCGGTTACCTATAGACCCGATATAGTCTCGGTTAACTATAGACCCGATATAGTCTCGGTTAACTACAGACCCGATATAGTCTCGGTTAACTATAGACCCGATATAGTCTCGGTTAACTATAGACCCGATATAGTCTCGGTTACCTATAGACCCGATATAGTCTCGGTTAACTATAGACCCGATATAGTCTCGGTTACCTATAGACCCGATATAGTCTCGGTTCACTACAGACCCGATATAGTCTCGGTTAACTACAGACCCGATATAGTCTCGGTTAACTATAGACCCGATATAGTCTCGGTTAACTATAGACCCGATATAGTCTCGGTTAACTATAGACCCGATATAGTCTCGGTTACCTATAGACCCGATATAGTCTCGGTTAACTACAGACCCGATATAGTCTCGGTTAACTACAGACCCGATATAGTCTCGGTTAACTATAGACCCGATATAGTCTCGGTTAACTATAGACCCGATATAGTCTCGGTTAACTATAGACCCGATATAGTCTCGGTTACCTATAGACCCGATATAGTCTCGGTTAACTACAGACCCGATATAGTCTCGGTTAACTACAGACCCGATATAGTCTCGGTTAACTATAGACCCGATATAGCCTCGGTTAACTATAGACCCGATATAGTCTCGGATAACTATAGACCCGATATAGCCTCGGTTAACTATAGACCCGATATAGTCTCGGATAACTATAGACCCGATATAGTCTCGATTAACTTTAGACCCGATATAGTCTCGGTTAACTATAGACCCGATATAGTCTCGGTTAACTATAGACCTGATATAGTCTCGGTTAACTATAGACCCGATACAGTCTCGGTTACCTATAGACCCGATATAGTCTCGGTTACCTATAGACCCGATATAGTCTCGGTTAACTATAGACCTGATATAGTCTCGGTTAACTATAGACCTGATATAGTCTCGGTTAACTATAGACCCGATACAGTCTCGGTTACCTATAGACCCGATATAGTCTCGGTTAACCATAGACCCGATATAGTCTCGGTTAACTATAGACCTGATATAGTCTCGGTTAACTATAGACCCGATACAGTCTCGGTTACCTATAGACCCGATATAGTCTCGGTTAACTATAGACCCGATATAGTCTCGGTTAATTATAGACCCGATATAGTCTCGGTTAACTATAGACCCGATATAGTCTCGGTTAACTATAGACCCGATATAGTCTCGGTTAACTATAGACCCGATATAGTCTCGGTTACCTATAGACCCGATATAGTCTCGGTTAACTATAGACCCGATATAGTCTCGGTTACCTATAGACCCGATATAGTCTCGGTTAACTATAGACCCGATATAGTCTCGGTTAACTATAGACCCGATATAGTCTCGGTTAACTATAGACCCGATATAGTCTCGGTTAACTATAGACCCGATATAGTCTCGGTTAACTTTAGACCGTCATGTAAGTAAAGTTAACAGTGATTACAAGGTGTTTGGTTTCATCGCTTTGTTTTAGCCTAGACGGTTGTGTTTGAATGGCTGTCTTTTAAACGCAAAATTGCTTGTTGGGTATCATGAACCTGCAGTTCATGTGGAAAGCAGCTCAGATCGTTTTGTGATGACAAATATTTGAGTACAAATGGAGATCGAGCGTAGTTTGATATCAGACATTGTTGAGATCTCTTGAAACTTTACAAGAGACACATGTGAGATTCCTGGGGTCTGAACCTCCTTTTATTTCATTGCATTCTAGGAGAAACGACTGAGATATTAATAAGATCTCATTTGTGATTTTGCTTTCCTGTGGGTTCAGATCTACAAACGAACGTCCTTGCTGCTTACAACACACAAAAGAGCAAAAGCTAATTGCATGTGTCTGTCTAGAACCATTTTGTCCTATGCTTGAGTGCATCTAGCATTAACTAACACCAGTGTGTGTGTGCGTGTGTGTTAAGCTTGAAAGGTTAGAGTATATGAAGGGTTTGTGTGTAATTACCTGAAGTACAAAGGCTCTTCCCAGAGGCCCGGCGAATGGAAGTGTCTACTGTCAAACACCCTCATTAGAAAGCAGCTCCATATCATTAATCTAAATGCAAACTCTCCTGCAGACCTCAGCTGAACAGGTTTGTAAACAATTAAGTTAAACCTAAATAGACCTGTCAAAGTTTAACAGGGTTCATGGGTCCTCGGGAAAGCTCAGAGAGCGAGACGGCCCCTCTTTCCCCGTAAGAAGGTTTCTTCATGTGTAGTTCGTGGGAAATTAAGAGCTTTTTCTATTCAAAACACCTCCCTGTTTCCTCTACTCCTCATGTTGATGATTAACCCTGCACCTCATTTCCTGTTTACACTTCTGGTCTTTAGGGTCAATATGACCCCAAACATTTATAGAGTGATTGTACAAAAAAATACACATTTTAATAATACAAATTATTTATCTTTTTTCCCCGCTTCTCATCTATACGTATATGCTGTGTTTTGGGGGATATGAAGTATTGTTTTACCTATTTACTGGGAAATTCCTCAACTACACCATTATCATGCATATGAAATATTACATTTTAATAAAAAAAAACACTTTAATGATGATCAGAATTAAATATGAGTTGTTTCTGGATATTGATCTAGGTGTTGGAGGCAGAATTCTGCCATCTGTTGGTTAGAGAAAATTTTGCAGAAAATATAACTTTAAAAAAGAAAGAAAGTGTAATTACCATATCTCTCCAGCAGAGGCTCCATGGAGATCCATTCATTTTCTGAATGTGGCCAACTGCTCTTATAACAGCTTTTGTGATGAATATTTTGTGAACATTATAAAGTTTAGAATTTTTTGTTGTTTGTTTGAGGTCTTTTGAAGTGTCTTGTTATTGCAATAATGCCACATAAGTTGCCACTAAAAGAAAAGACTTGATTGTAATCAGATATTATTTATTTCAATAATCCAAATGTATAAAAATTATTAACTTTAGAATAAGAAATACATTTAAAAAAAGTAAACAAAACCCAAAAAAACAGCAATAAGCAGATATGAACATGAGTGAAGTGTGAATTTTTCTTTTTGAGTAAAAGTGTGTGTGTGTGTGTGTGTGTGTGTGTGTGAGTGATCATGTTCATTCCACATTGCATTTGTGCTCTAGTACCAGACCTTCATTGTGGTGTGGACATTTTCAGATTTATGCTGGATTTATTGTTTTTGACCAAAATAAATATATATATATATATATTCCCGCATTTCCCATTCATTTTCACTGTGGGGTCATATTGACAGATTTGTAAAAAAAAAAAAAAAATGTTTTACATACCTTCAGAACAACCGAATCAAGCCCAGTTTGTGTGTGTGTGTGTGTGTAGTTAGATAATGTAGGAAAAATCACAAAATCTTATTCCATTGAGATGAAGGGAACCATTTTTTTTTTTAACTAAGGAAAAGTCGATTGGGGTCATATTGACTCCAAGGACAGATTGAGGGTTAATGCATTTTAATGGAATAATGTCAGGGCTTTTGCAACATGGCAATGGTGGGAATTGCTCAAAGCATCAATGTAAGCAGGACGCTGAAGAACTTCTCTGATGGAATCTGTGGTCCACCATCCGAAACATTGTGTTTTTGTGCGAGTGTGTTTGTGTTTGATGTGTGAGCGTTGACGATGTGGTTGTGTTTAAGTGCGACTACAGCTGTGTCATCTCAACACGACGCCTGTTTACAGGAGCCGCTCGACAGCAGACGGACGCAGTTAATCCGCTCTGCTTTTGTGTGCAAATGAGTTGTTTTGTTTATCTTTGGTTAAGTTTGATACGACGTGTCTGTGTGCTGATGTTGAGTTGAGTAACCGTGTGTTCTCCGCTCTCAAGAGGGGAACATGAGCACCGGGAAAAGCTTTTCTCCAGCTGGTTTTCATGTTCCCAAACCTACAGCAGACCGGATAAACTCACAATGCTACTGTGAGTTGGACACTTAGGAACATCAGCGGACAGAAGAACTGTCAGAGTTCATCTAAGAGCTCTAACACTGAAATGCATGTGAGTGAAATGTGTCAGAATGGAATTCATAGTTTGTTTGATCTTGCGTTTGAGTAGCCACACCCACCATGAAATCCTATTGGTCAAACGCATGTACAGTTGCAAGAAAAAGTGTGAACCGCTCGCAGAATCTGTGAAAATGTGAATAATTTTAACAAAATATGAGATCATACAAAATGCGTTATTTTTTATTCAGTGCTGTGCTGAGTAAGATATTTTACATAAAATTTAGTCCACAGGACAAAAAAACTGCTGAATTTAAAGACCCGTTCAGAAGTGTATGAACCCTTGATTCTTAATCCTGTGTGTGTTCCCTGATGATCCATAGCTGTGTGAGTGAGTGTGTGAGTGAGTGTGTGAGTGAGTGAGTGTGTGAGTGTGAGTGAGTGTGTGAGTGTGAGTGTGAGTGTGAGTGAGTGTGTGAGTGAGTGTGTGAGTGTGAGTGAGTGAGTGCGTGTGTGAGTGTGAGTGTGAGTGAGTGTGTGAGTGTGAGTGATTGTGTGAGAGTGTGAGTGAGTGTGAGTGTGAGTGATTGTGTGAGAGTGTGAGTGAGTGTGTGAGTGTGAGTGAGTGTTTGTGTGAGTGTGTGTGAGTGTGTGAGTGAGTGAGTGAGTGAGTGAGTGAGTGAGTGTGTGAGTGAGTGTGTGAGTGTGAGCGAGTGTGAGTGAGTGAGTGAGTGAGTGTGTGAGTGAGTGAGTGAGCGTGAGTGAGTGTGAGTGAGTGAGTGTGAATGAGTGTGTGAGTGTGAGTGAGTGAGTGAGTGTGTGAGTGAGTGAGTGAGTGTGTGAGTGTGTGAGTGAGTGTGTGAGTGAGTGTGTGAGTGTGAGTGTGTGAGTGAGTGTGTGTGAGTGAGTGTGTGTGAGTGTGAGTGAGTGTGTGAGTGTGAGTGAGTGAGTGTGTGAGTGAGTGAGTGAGTGAGTGAGTGAGTGAGTGTGTGAGTGAGTGAGTGTGTGAGTGTGAGTGAGTGAGTGAGTGAGTGTGTGAGTGAGTGAGTGTGTGAGTGTGAGTGAGTGAGTGTGTGAGAGTGTGAGTGAGTGAGTGAGTGTGTGAGAGTGTGAGTGAGTGTGTGAGTGAGTGAGTGAGTGAGTGAGTGAGTGTGTGAGTGTGAGTGAGTGTGAGTGTGAGTGAGTGTGTGAGTGAGTGAGTGTGTGAGTGAGTGAGTGAGTGAGTGAGTGAGTGTGTGAGTGTGAGTGAGTGTGAGTGTGAGTGAGTGAGTGAGTGAGTGAGTGTGTGAGTGAGTGAGTGAGTGAGTGAGTGTGTGAGAGTGTGAGTGAGTGAGTGAGTGTGTGAGAGTGTGAGTGTGTGAGTGAGTGTGTGAATGTGAGTGAGTGTGTAAGTGAGTGAGTGAGTGTGTGAGAGTGTGAGTGAGTGTGTGAGAGTGTGAGTGAGTGTGTGAGTGAGTGTGTGAGAGTGTGTGAGAGTGAGTGAGTGTGAGTGAGTGAGTGTGAGTGTGAGTGAGTGTGAGTGTGAGTGTGTGAGTGAGTGTGTGAGAGTGTGTGAGTGTGTGAGTGAGTGTGTGAGTGTGAGTGAGTGTGTGAGTGAGAGTGAGTGAGTGTGTGAGTGAGTGTGTGAGTGAGTGCATAGCTGATATAAAAAATTGGATGACTAGTAATTTCCTGCAACTTAATTCAGAAAAAACTGAATTTTTAATCATTGGACAAAAAAACTCCACATGTAGTAACCTAGAATACTGTCTAACACTTGATGGCTGCTCTGTCAAGTCCTCGTCGTCAGTTAGGAACCTGGGTGTGCTCTTTGATACCAATCTCTCATTTGAAAGCCACGTTTCTAGCATCTGTAAAACTGCATTCTACCATCTTAAAAATATATCTAAATTACGGCATATGCTTTCAATGCAAAATGCTGAACAGTTAGTTCATGCATTCATGACCTCAAGGCTAGATTATTGTAATGCTCTACTGGGTGGTTGCCCTGCTCGCTTAATAAATAAACTGCAGCTGGTCCAAAACGCAGCAGCTCGAGTTCTTACTAGAGCCAGGAAGTATGACCATATTAGCCCGGTTCTGTCAACACTGCACTGGCTCCCTATTAAACATCGCATACATTTTAAAATCTTGCTAATTACTTACAAATCACTAAATGGTTTAGCTTCCCAGTACTTGAGCGAGCTCTTAACGCATTATACTCCATCACGTCTATTGCGGTCTCAAAACTCTGGCCAGTTGATAATACCTAGAATATCAAAATCAACTGCAGGCGGTCGATCCTTTTCCTATTTAGCACCCAAACTCTGGAACAGCCTTCCTAGCATTGTTCGGGAAGCAGACACTCTGTCAGTTTAAATCTAGACTAAAAACGCATCTCTTTACTATGGCATACACATAAAACATTTTAATTTATATTTTATTCAAATTGTTAGGCTGCATTAACTAGGTCAGCCGGAACCAGGAACACTTCCCATAACACCTGATGTACTCGTTACATCATAAGAGGAATGGCATCTACGCTAATGTTAGTCTCTCTGTTTATCCCGAGGTTTACGGCAGTCAGCCGGATCCGGGCCGTATCCAGATCAGATGGTGGACCAGCGCCCAGACATTACCAACGCATCCCTGAAGTGTCTGCAGAGACCGTGTCAATTAGTCTACCCTCTGAAATTGCTCATCGACATGGCATCCTCAATGGATCCATCTCCGGCGTGATGACTCCGATATTTCGAATATTCCTATTTAATAATTGTTTAATTGACACGCCATCCTCAATAAACCCGGTGTGATGCCTCCGATCTTTCGAATAATCCGATCTAATATTACTTCTGACCTATAAGGCTGCCAAAATAATAAACATACACTGTTTGTTAATTGGCCAGAGGAGAACTGGCACCCCGACTGAGCCTGGTTTCTCCCAAGGTTTATTTTTCTCCATTAGGACACCTGATGGAGTTTTGGTTCCTTGCCACTGTCGCCTCTGGCTTGCTCAGTTGGGGACACTACATTTTCAAATAAATATCCAAATAAATTTAATTACTAAACTAAATTATATCAGCTACATTACTTGAATATATATGATAATTGAAATGAGCTGATGACATCACCGTTTTCTCCAGAGCGGCTGTACAGCCGAATCAAATTCTGTTCATTATTTTCCTGTTTAACACTGTGAAGCTGCTTTGAAACAATCTGCATTGTAAAAAGCGCTATATAAATAAAGTTGACTTGACTTGACTTGAGTGAGTGTGTGAGAGTGTGAGTGAGTGTGTGAGAGTGAGTGAGTGTGTGAGAGTGTGTGAGAGTGAGTGAGTGTGAGTGAGTGAGTGTGAGTATGTGAGTGTGAGTGTGAGTGAGAGTGAGTGTGTGAGTGTGTGAGTGAGTGTGTGAGTGAGTGTGTGAGTGAGTGAGTGTGTGAGTGAGTGTGTGAGTGTGTGAGAGTGAGTGAGTGTGTGAGTGTGAGTGTGTGAGTGAGTGTGTGAGTGAGTGAGTGTGTGAGTGAGTGAGTGTGTGAATGTGAGTGAGTGTGTGAGTGAGTGTGTGTGAGTGTGAGTGAGTGTGTGAGTGAGTGAGTGAGTGAGTGTGTGAGAGTGAGTGAGTGAGTGAGTGTGTGAGTGTGAGTGAGTGAGTGTGTGAGTGAGTGTGTGAGTGAGTGTGTGAGTGAGTGTGTGAGAGTGTGTGTGAGTGAGTGAGTGTGTGAGTGAGTGTGTGAGAGTGAGTGAGTGTGAGTGAGTGAGAGTGTGAGTGTGAGTGTGTGAGTGTGTGAGTGAGTGTGTGAGTGTGTGAGTGAGTGTGTGAGAGTGAGTGCGTGTGTGAGTGTGTGAGAGTGAGTGAGTGTGTGAGTGTGAGTGAGTGTGTGAGTGAGTGTGTGTGTGAGTGAGTGAGTGTGTGAGAGTGTGAGTGAGTGTGTGAGTGTGAGTGAGTGAGTGTGTGAGTGTGTGAGTGAGTGTGTGAGTGTGAGTGAGTGAGTGAGTGAGTGAGTGAGTGAGTATGTGAGTGTGAGTGAATGAGTGTGTGAGAGTGTGAGTGAGTGAGTGAGTGAGTGTGTGAGAGTAAGTGAGTGTGTGAGTGAGTGTGTGAATGTGAGTGAGTGTGTGAGTGAGTGTGTGAGAGTGGGAGTGAGTGTGTGTGAGTGTGAGTGAGTGTGTGAGTGAGTGAGTGAGTGTGTGTGAGTGTGATCGAGTGTGAGCAAGTGAGTGTGAGTGTGAGTGAGTGTGAGTGAGTGAGCGTGAGTGAGCGTGAGCGAGTGTGAGTGAGTGTGTGAGTGAGCGTGAGTGAGTGTGTGTGTGTGTGAGTGTGTGAGTGAGTGTTTGAGTGAGTGAGTGTGAGTGTGAGTGAGTGTGTGTGAGAGTGAGTGAGTGTGTGAGTGAGTGGGTGTGTGAGAGTGTGAGTGAGTGGGTGTGAGTGAGTGGGTGAGAGTAAGTGAGTGTGTGAGTGAGTGTGTGAGTGAGTGTGTGAGTGAGTGTGTGAATGTGAGTGAGTGAGTGTGTGAGAGTGTGAGTGAGTGTGTGTGAGTGTGTGTGAGTGAGTGTGTGTGAGTGTGAATGAGTGTGTGAGTGTGAGTAAGTGTGTGAGTGTGAGTGAGTGTGTGTGAGTGTGAGTGAGTGTGTGTAAGTGTGAATGAGTGTGTGAGTGTGAGTGAGTGTGTGAGTGTGAGTGAGTGTGTGAGTGAGTGTGTGAGCGTGAGTTAGTGTGTGAGTGAGTGTGAGTGTGAGTGAGTGTGTAAGTGTGAGCGAGTGTGAGTGAGTGTGAGTGAGTGTGAGCGAGTGTGTGAGTGAGTGTGTGAGTGAGTGAGTGTGTGAGTGAGTGTGTGAGTGTGAGTGAGTGTGTGAGTGAGTGAGTGTGTGAGTTAGCGTGAGTGAGTGTGAGTGAGCGTGTGTGAGTGAGTGTGTGAGTGTGAGTGAGTGTGTGAGTGAGTGTGTGAGTGAGTGAGTGTGTGAGTGAGTGAGTGAGTGAGTGTGAGCGAGTGTGAGTGAGTGAGTGAGTGAGTGAGTGTGTGAGTGAGTGAGTGTGTGAGTGAGTGTGAGTGTGAGTGTGTGTGTGAGTGAGTGTGAGTGAGTGTGTGAGTGAGTGTGTGAGTGAGTGTGAGTGTGTGAGTCAGTGAGTGTGTGAGAGTGAGTGAGTGTGTGAGAGTGTGAGTGAGTGTGTGAGTGAGTGTGTGAGTGAGTCTGTGAGTGAGTGTGAGTGAGTGAGTGTGTGAGAGTGAGTGAGAGTGTGAGTGAGTGTGTGTGTGTGTGTGAGTGTGAGTGAGTGTGTGAGTGTGAGTGAGTGTGTGAGTGAGTGTGTGAGTGAGTGTGTGAGTGAGTGTGTGAGAGTGAGTGAGTGTGAGTGTGTGAGTGAGTGTTTGAGTGAGTGAGTGTGAGTGTGAGTGAGAGTGAGTGAGTGTGTGAGTGAGTGGGTGTGTGAGAGTGTGAGTGAGTGGGTGTGAGTGAGTGGGTGAGAGTAAGTGAGTGTGTGAGTGAGTGTGTGAGTGAGTGTGTGAGTGAGTGTGAATGTGAGTGAGTGAGTGTGTGAGAGTGTGAGTGAGTGTGTGTGAGTGTGTGTGAGTGAATGTGTGTGAGTGAGTGTGTGTGAGTGTGAATGAGTGTGTGAGTGTGAGTAAGTGTGTGAGTGTGAGTGAGTGTGTGTGAGTGTGAGTGAGTGTGTGTAAGTGTGAATGAGTGTGTGAGTGTGAGTGAGTGTGTGAGTGTGAGTGAGTGTGTGAGTGAGTGTGTGAGCGTGAGTTAGTGTGTGAGTGAGTGTGAGTGTGAGTGAGTGTGTAAGTGTGAGCGAGTGTGAGTGAGTGTGAGTGAGTGTGAGCGAGTGTGTGAGTGAGTGTGTGAGTGAGTGAGTGTGTGAGTGAGTGTGTGAGTGTGAGTGAGTGTGTGAGTGAGTGAGTGTGTGAGTTAGCGTGAGTGAGTGTGAGTGAGCGTGTGTGAGTGAGTGTGTGAGTGTGAGTGAGTGTGTGAGTGAGTGTGTGAGTGAGTGAGTGTGTGAGTGAGTGAGTGAGTGAGTGTGAGTGAGTGTGTGAGTGAGTGAGTGTGTGAGTGAGTGTGAGTGTGAGTGTGAGTGTGTGAGAGTGAGTGAGTGTGTGAGAGTGAGTGAGTGTGTGAGAGTGAGTGAGTGTGTGAGTGAGTGTGTGAGTGAGTGTGAGTGTGTGAGAGTGAGTGAGTGTGTGAGAGTGAGTGAGTGTGTGAGAGAGAGTGAGTGAGTGAGAGTGTGAGTGAGTGTGTGAGTGAGTGTGTGTGTGAGTGAGTCTGTGAGTGAGTGTGAGTGTGTGAGTGAGTGAGTGTGTGAGAGTGAGTGAGAGTGTGAGTGAGTGTGTGTGTGAGTGTGAGTGAGTGTGTGAGTGTGAGTGAGTGTGTGAGTGAGTGTGTGAGAGTGTGAGTGAGTGTGTGAGTGAGTGTGTGAGAGTGAGTGAGTGTGAGTGTGTGAGTGAGTGTGAGAGTGAGTGTGTGAGTGAGTGTGTGAGTGAGTGTGTGAGAGTATGAGTGAGTGTGTGAGTGAGTGTGTGAGTGTGAGTGTGAGTATGTGAGTGTGAGTGATTGTTTGAGAGTGTGAGTGAGTGTGTGAGTGTGAGTGATTGTGTGAGAGTGTGAGTGAGTGTGTGAGTGTGAGTGAGTGTTTGTGTGAGTGTGAGTGAGTGTGTGAGTGTGAGTGAGTGTGTGAGTGTGTGAGTGAGTGTGTGAGTGAGTGTGTGAGTGAGTGTGTAAGTGAGTGAGTGTGTGAGTGAGTGTGTGAGTGTGAGCGAGTGTGTGTGAGTGAGTGTGTGAGTGAGTGTGTGAGTGAGTGTGTGAGTGTGAGCGAGTGTGAGTGAGTGAGCGTGAGCGAGTGTGAGTGAGTGTGAGTGAGTGTGTGAGTGTGAGTGAGTGTGTGAGTGAGTGAGTGTGTGAGTGTGAGTGAGTGAGTGAGTGTGTGAGTTAGAGTGAGTGTGTGAGTTAGCGTGAGTGAGTGTGAGTGAGCGTGAGTGAGTGTAAGTGAGTGTGTGAGTGAGTGAGTGTGTGAGTGAGTGAGTGAGTGTGAGCGTGAGTGAGTGTGTGAGTGTGAGTGAGTGTGTGAGTGAGTGTGTGAGTGAGTGTGAGTGTGTGAGTGAGTGAGTGTGTGAGAGTGAGTGAGAGTGTGAGTGAGTGTGTGTGTGTGTGTGTGTGTGTGTGAGTGTGAGTGAGTGTGTGAGTGAGTGTGTGAGAGTGTGAGTGAGTGTGTGAGAGTGTGAGTGAGTGTGTGAGTGAGTGTGTGAGAGTGAGTGAGTGTGAGTGTGTGAGTGAGTGTGAGAGTGAGTGTGTGAGTGAGTGTGTGAGTGAGTGTGTGAGAGTATGAGTGAGTGTGTGAGTGAGTGTGTGAGTGTGAGTGTGAGTATGTGAGTGTGAGTGATTGTTTGAGAGTGTGAGTGAGTGTGTGAGTGTGAGTGATTGTGTGAGAGTGTGAGTGAGTGTGTGAGTGTGAGTGAGTGTTTGTGTGAGTGTGAGTGAGTGTGTGAGTGTGAGTGAGTGTGTGAGTGTGAGTGAGTGTGTGAGTGTGTGAGTGAGTGAGTGTGTGAGTGAGTGTGTAAGTGAGTGAGTGTGTGAGTGAGTGTGTGAGTGTGAGCGAGTGTGAGTGAGTGAGTGAGTGAGTGTGTGAGTGAGTGAGCGTGAGCGAGTGTGAGTGAGTGTGTGAGTGTGAGTGAGTGTGTGAGTGTGTGAGTGTGTGAGTGAGTGTGTGAGTGTGAGCGAGTGTGAGTGAGTGAGTGAGTGTGTGAGTGAGTGAGTGTGTGAGTTAGCGTGAGTGAGTGTGAGTGAGCGTGAGTGAGTGTGTGAGTGTAAGTGAGTGTGTAAGTGAGTGAGTGTGTGAGTGAGTGAGTGAGTGTGAGCGTGAGTGAGTGTGTGAGTGTGAGTGAGTGTGTGAGTGAGTGTGTGAGTGAGTGAGTGTGTGAGTGAGTGAGTGAGGTTGAGCGAGTGTGAGTGAGTGAGTGAGTGAATGTGTGAGTGAGTGTGTGAGTGAGTGTGAGTGAGTGTGAGTGTGTGTGTGAGTGAGTGTGAGTGAGTGTGTGAGTGAGTGAGTGAGTGTGAGTGTGTGTGAGTGAGTGAGTGTGTGAGTGTGAGTGAGTGTGTGAGAGTGAGTGAGTGTTTGAGAGTGAGTGAGTGTGTGAGAGTGAGTGAGTGTGTGTGTGAGTGAGTGTGTGAGTGAGTGTGTGAGTGTGTGAGTGAGTGTGTGAGAGAAAGTGAGTGTGTGAGAGTGAGTGAGTGTGTGAGAGAGAGTGAGTGAGTGAGAGTGTGAGTGAGTATGTGTTTGTGTGAGTGAGTGTGTGTGTGTGTGAGTGAGTGTGTGAGTGAGTGTGTGAGTGTGTGAGTGAGTGTGTGAGAGTGAGTGAGTGTGAGAGTGAGTGTGAAAGTGAGTGTGTGAGAGTGAGTGAGTGTGTGAGAGAGAGTGAGTGAGTGAGAGTGTGAGTGAGTGTGTGAGTGAGTGTGTGAGTGAGTGAGTGAGTGAGTGAGTGTGTGAGTGTGAGCGAGTGTGAGTGAGTGAGTGAGTGAGTGTGTGAGTGAGTGTGTGAGTTAGCATGAGTGAGTGTGAGTGAGCGTGAGTGAGTGTGAGTGAGTGTGTGAGTGTGAGTGTGTGAGTGAGTGAGTGTGTGAGTGAGTGAATGTGTGAGTGAGTGTGTGAGTGAGTGTGAGTGAGTGTGAGTGTGTGTGTGAGTGAGTGTGAGTGAGTGCGTGAGTGAGTGTGAGTGAGTGAGTGAGTGTGTGAGAGTGAGTGAGTGTGTGAGTGAGTGGGTGTGTGAGAGTGTGAGTGAGTGGGTGTGAGTGAGTGGGTGAGAGTAAGTGAGTGTGTGAGTGAGTGTGTGAGTGAGTGTGTGAATGTGAGTGAGTGAGTGTGTGAGTGAGTGTGTGTGAGTGTGTGTGAGTGAATGTGTGTGAGTGAGTGTGTGTGAGTGTGAATGAGTGTGTGAGTGTGAGTGAGTGTGTGAGTGTGAGTGAGTGTGTGTGAGTGTGAGTGAGTGTGAGTGAGTGTGTGTGAGTGTGAATGAGTGTGTGAGTGAGTGTGTGAGTGTGAGTGAGTGTGTGAGTGAGTGTGTGAGCGTGAGTTAGTGTGTGAGTGAGTGTGAGTGAGAGTGAGTGTGAGTGAGTGTGTGAGTGTGAGCGAGTGTGAGTGAGTGTGAGTGAGTGTGAGCGAGTGTGTGAGTGAGTGTGTGAGTGAGTGTGTGAGTGTGAGCGAGTGTGAGTGAGTGTGTGAGTGACTGTGTGAGTTAGCGTGAGTGAGTGTGAGTGAGCGTGAGTGAGTGTGAGTGAGTGTGAGTGAGTGTGTGAGTGTGAGTGAGTGTTTGAGTGAGTGAGTGTGAGTGTGAGTGAGTGAGTGAGTGTGTGAGAGTGAGTGAGTGTGTGAGAGTGAGTGAGTGTGTGAGTGAGTGGGTGTGTGAGAGTGTGAGTGAGTGGGTGTGAGTGAGTGGGTGAGAGTAAGTGAGTGTGTGAGTGAGTGTGTGAATGTGAGTGAGTGAGTGTGTGTGAGTGAATGTGTGTGAGTGAGTGTGTGTGAGTGTGAATGAGTGTGTGAGTGTGAGTGAGTGTGTGAGTGTGAGTGAGTGTGTGAGTGAGTGTGTGAGCGTGAGTTAGTGTGTGAGTGAGTGTGAGTGAGAGTGAGTGTGAGTGAGTGTGTGAGTGTGAGCGAGTGTGAGTGAGTGTGAGTGAGTGTGAGCGAGTGTGTGAGTGAGTGTGTAAGTGAGTGTGTGAGTGAGTGTGTGAGTGTGAGTGAGTGTGTGAGTGAGTGTGTGAGTGAGTGTGTGAGTGTGTGAGTGAGTGAGTGAGTGAGTGTGAGCGAGTGTGAGTGAGTGAGTGTGAGTGTGTGTGTGAGTGAGTGTGAGTGAGTGTGTGAGTGAGTGTGTGAGTGAGTGTGTGAGTGAGTGTGAGTGTGTGAGTGAGTGAGTGTGTGAGAGTGAGTGAGTGAGTGAGTGTGTGAGAGAGAGTGAGTGAGTGAGAGTGTGAGTGAGTGTGTGAGTGAGTGTGTGAGTGAGTGAGTGTGTGAGAGTGAGTGAGTGTGTGAGAGAGAGTGAGTGAGTGAGAGTGTGTGTGTGTGTGTGTGTGAGTGAGTGTGTGAGTGAGTGTGTGAGTGAGTGTGTGAGAGTGTGAGTGAGTGTGTGAGTGAGTGTGTGAGAGTGAGTGAGTGTGAGAGTGATTGTGAGAGTAAGTGTGTGAGTGAGTGTGTGAGTGAGTGTGTGAGAGTGTGAGTGAGTGTGTGAGTGAGTTTGTGAGTGTGAGTGTGAGTATGTGAGTGTGAGTGATTGTTTGAGAGTGTGAGTGAGTGTGTGAGTGTGAGTGATTGTGTGAGAGTGTGAGTGAGTGTGTGAGTGTGTGTGAGTGAGTGTGTGAGTGTGAGTGAGTGTTTGTGTGAGTGTTAGTGAGTGTGTGAGTGTGAGTGAGTGTGTGAGTGAGTGTGTGAGTGTGTGAGTGAGTGTGTGAGTGAGTGTGTAAGTGAGTGAGTGTGTGAGTGAGTGTGTGAGTGTGAGCGAGTGTGAGTGAGTGAGTGAGTGTGTGAGTGAGTGAGCGTGAGCGAGTGTGAGTGAGTGTGAGTGAGTGTGTGAGTGAGTGTGTGAGTGTGTGAGTGAGTGTGTGAGTGTGAGCGAGTGTGAGTGAGTGAGTGAGTGTGTGAGTGAGTGTGTGAGTTAGCGTGAGTGAGTGTGAGTGAGCGTGAGTGAGTGTGTGAGTGAGTGAGTGAGTGTGAGCGTGAGTGAGTGTGTGAGTGTGAGTGAGTGTGTGAGTGAGTGTGTGAGTGAGTGAGTGAGGTTGAGCGAGTGTGAGTGAGTGAGTGAATGTGTGAGTGAGTGTGTGAGTGAGTGTGAGTGAGTGTGAGTGTGTGTGTGAGTGAGTGTGAGTGAGTGCGTGAGTGAGTGTGTGAGTGAGTGAGTGAGTGTGAGTGTGTGTGAGTGAGTGAGTGTGTGAGTGTGAGTGAGTGTGTGAGAGTGAGTGAGTGTTTGAGAGTGAGTGAGTGTGTGTGTGAGTGAGTGTGTGAGTGTGAGTGAGTGTGTGAGTGAGTGTGTGAGAGAAAGTGAGTATGTGAGAGTGAGTGAGTGTGTGAGAGAGAGTGAGTGAGTGAGAGTGTGAGTGAGTGTGTGTGTGTTTGTGTGAGTGTGAGTGAGTGTGTGTGTGAGTGAGTGTGTGAGTGAGTGTGTGAGTGAGTGTGTGAGTGTGTGAGTGAGTGTGTGAGAGTGAGTGAGTGTGAGAGTGAGTGTGAGAGTGAGTGTGTGAGAGTGAGTGAGTGTGTGAGAGAGAGTGAGTGAGTGAGAGTGTGAGTGTGTGAGTGAGTGAGTGTGTGAGTGAGTGTGTGAGTGTGAGCGAGTGTGAGTGAGTGAGTGAGTGAGTGTGTGTGTGAGTGAGTGAGTGTGTGAGTTAGCATGAGTGAGTGTGAGTGAGCGTGAGTGAGTGAGTGTGAGTGAGTGTGTGAGTGTGAGTGAGTGTGTGAGTGAGTGAGTGTGTGAGTGAGTGAATGTGTGAGTGAGTGTGTGAGTGAGTGTGAGTGAGTGTGAGTGTGTGTGTGAGTGAGTGTGAGTGAGTGCGTGAGTGAGTGAGTGTGTGAGTGAGTGAGTGTGAGTGTGTGTGAGTGAGTGAGTGTGTGAGTGAGTGAGTGAGTGAGTGTGAGTGAGTGTGTGAGTGTGAGTGAGTGTGTGAGTGAGTGTGTGAGTGAGTGAGTGTGTGAGTGAGTGAATGTGTGAGTGAGTGTGTGAGTGAGTGTGAGTGAGTGTGAGTGTGTGTGTGAGTGAGTGTGAGTGAGTGCGTGAGTGAGTGAGTGTGTGAGTGAGTGAGTGTGAGTGTGTGTGAGTGAGTGAGTGTGTGAGTGAGTGAGTGTTTGAGAGTGAGTGAGTGTGTGAGAGTGAGTGAGTGTGTGTGTGAGTGAGTGTGTGAGTGTGAGAGAGTGTGTGAGTGTGTGAGTGAGTGTGTGAGAGTGAGGGAGTGTGAGAGTGAGTGTGAAAGTGAGTGTGTGAGAGTGAGTGAGTGTGTGAGAGAGAGTGAGTGAGTGAGAGTGTGAGTGAGTGTGTGTGTGTGAGTGAGTGTGTGTGAGTGTGTGTGTGAGTGAGTGTGTGAGTGTGAGTGAGTGTGTGAGTGTGTGAGTGAGTGTGTGAGTGAGTGTGTGAGAGTGAGTGAGTGTGAGAGTGAGTGTGAAAGTGAGTGTGTGAGAGTGAGTGAGTGTGTGAGAGAGAGTGAGTGAGTGAGAGTGTGAGTGAGTGTGTGTGTATGTGAGTGTGAGTGAGTGTGTGAGTGTGAGTGAGTGTGTGAGTGAGTGTGTGAGTGAGTGTGTGAGAGTGAGTGAGTGTAATTGTGAGAGTGAGTGTGTGAGTGAGTGTGTGAGTGAATGTGTGAGAGTGAGTGTGAGAGAGAGTGAGTGAGTGTGTGAGTGAGTGTGTGAGTGAGTGAGTGAGTGTGTGAGTGAGTGTGTGAGTGTGAGCGAGTGTGAGTGAGTGAGTTAGCGTGAGTGAGTGTGAGTGAGCGTGAGTGTGTGAGTGTGAGTGAGTGTGTGAGTGAGTGAGTGTGTGAGTGAGTGAGTGAGTGTGAGCGAGTGTGAGTGAGTGTGTGAGTGAGTGTGAGTGAGTGCGTGAGTGAGTTAGTGTGTGAGTGAGTGAGTGTGTGAGTGAGTGAGTGAGTGTGTGAGAGTGAGTGAGTGTTTGAGAGTGAGTGAGTGTGTGAGAGTGAGTGAGTGTGTGTGTGAGTGAGTGTGTGAGTGTGAGTGAGTGTGTGAGTGTGTGAATGAGTGTGTGAGAGTGAGTGAGTGTGAGAGTGAGTGTGAAAGTGAGTGTGTGAGAGTGAGTGAGTCTGTGAGAGAGAGTGAGTGAGTGAGAGTGTGAGTGAGTGTGTGTGTGTGTGAGTGAGTGTGTGAGTGTGAGTGAGTGTGTGAGAGTGTGAGTGAGTGTGTGAGAGTGAGTAAGTGTGAGTGTGAGAGTGAGTGTGTGAGTGAGTGTGTGAGAGTGTGAGTGAGTGTGTGAGTGAGTGTGTGAGTGTGAGTGAGTGTGTGAGTGTGAGTGATTGTGTGAGAGTGTGAGTGAGTGTCTGAGTGTGAGTGAGTGTGTGAGTGTGTGAGTGAGTGTGTGAGTGAGTGTGTGAGTGAGTGTGTGAGTGTGAGCGAGTGTGAGTGAGTGAGTGAGTGAGTGAGTGAGTGAGTGTGAGCGAGTGTGAGTGAGTGAGTGTGTGATTTAGCGTGAGTGAGTGTGAGTGAGCGTGAGTGAGTGTGAGTGAGTGTGTGAGTGAGTGAGTGTGTGAGTGTGAGCGAGTGTGAGTGAGTGAGTGTGTGAGTTAGCGTGAGTGAGTGTGAGTGAGCGTGAGTGAGTGTGAGTGAGTGTGTGAGTGAGTGAGTGTGTGAGTGAGTGAGTGAGTGTGAGCGAGTGTGAGTGAGTGAGTGAATGTGTGAGTGTGTGAGTGAGTGTGAGTGAGTGTGTGTGTGAGTGAGTGAGTGTTTGAGAGTGAGTGAGTGTGTGAGAGTGAGTGAGTGAGAGTGTGAGTGAGTGTGTGTGTGAGTGTGTGTGTGAGTGAGAGTGTGAGTGAGTGTGTGAGTGTGTGAGTGAGTGTGTGAGTGAGTGTGTGAGAGTGAGTGAGTGTGAGAGTGAGTGTGAAAGTGAGTGTGTGAGTGAGTGAGTGTGTGAGTGAGTGTGTGAGTGAGTGTATGAGTGAGTGTGTGAGAGTGTGAGTGAGTGTGTGAGTGTGAGTGTGTAAGTGTGAGTGTGAATGAGTGTGAGTGAGTGAGTGTGTGAGAGTGAGTGAGTGAGTGAGAGTGTGAGTGAGTGAGTGTGTGTGTGTGAGTGTGAGTGAGTGTGTGAGTGTGAGTGAGTGTGTGAGTGTGAATGAGTGTGAGTGAGTGAGTGTGTGAGAGTGAGTGAGTGAGTGAGTGAGAGTGTGAGTGAGTGAGTGAGTGAGTGTGTGTGTGTGTGTGTGTGAGTGTGAGTGAGTGTGTGAGTGTGAGTGAGTGTGTGAGAGTGAGTGAGTGTGAGTCTGTGAGTGAGTGTGAGAGTGAGTGTGAGAGTGAGTGTGAGAGTGAGTGTGTGTGTGAGTGAGTGTGTGAGTGTGAGTGAGTGTGTGAGTGTGTGAATGAGTGTGTGAGAGTGAGTGAGTGTGAGAGTGAGTGTGAAAGTGAGTGTGTGAGAGTGAGTGAGTCTGTGAGAGAGAGTGAGTGAGTGAGAGTGTGAGTGAGTGTGTGTGTGTGTGAGTGAGTGTGTGAGTGTGAGTGAGTGTGTGAGAGTGTGAGTGAGTGTGTGAGAGTGAGTAAGTGTGAGTGTGAGAGTGAGTGTGTGAGTGAGTGTGTGAGTGAGTGTGTGAGAGTGTGAGTGAGTGTGTGAGTGAGTGTGTGAGTGTGAGTGAGTGTGTGAGTGTGAGTGATTGTGTGAGAGTGTGAGTGAGTGTCTGAGTGTGAGTGAGTGTGTGAGTGTGTGAGTGAGTGTGTGAGTGAGTGTGTGAGTGAGTGTGTGAGTGAGTGTGTGAGTGTGAGCGAGTGTGAGTGAGTGAGTGAGTGAGTGAGTGAGTGAGTGTGAGCGAGTGTGAGTGAGTGAGTGTGTGATTTAGCGTGAGTGAGTGTGAGTGAGCGTGAGTGAGTGTGAGTGAGTGTGTGAGTGAGTGAGTGTGTGAGTGTGAGCGAGTGTGAGTGAGTGAGTGTGTGAGTTAGCGTGAGTGAGTGTGAGTGAGCGTGAGTGAGTGTGAGTGAGTGTGTGAGTGAGTGAGTGTGTGAGTGAGTGAGTGAGTGTGAGCGAGTGTGAGTGAGTGAGTGAATGTGTGAGTGTGTGAGTGAGTGTGAGTGAGTGTGTGTGTGAGTGAGTGAGTGTTTGAGAGTGAGTGAGTGTGTGAGAGTGAGTGAGTGAGAGTGTGAGTGAGTGTGTGTGTGAGTGTGTGTGTGAGTGAGTGTGTGAGTGTGAGTGAGTGTGTGAGTGTGTGAGTGAGTGTGTGAGTGAGTGTGTGAGAGTGAGTGAGTGTGAGAGTGAGTGTGAAAGTGAGTGTGTGAGTGAGTGAGTGTGTGAGTGAGTGTGTGAGTGAGTGTATGAGTGAGTGTGTGAGAGTGTGAGTGAGTGTGTGAGTGTGAGTGTGTAAGTGTGAGTGTGAATGAGTGTGAGTGAGTGAGTGTGTGAGAGTGAGTGAGTGAGTGAGAGTGTGAGTGAGTGAGTGTGTGTGTGTGAGTGTGAGTGAGTGTGTGAGTGTGAGTGAGTGTGTGAGTGTGAATGAGTGTGAGTGAGTGAGTGTGTGAGAGTGAGTGAGTGAGTGAGTGAGAGTGTGAGTGAGTGAGTGAGTGAGTGTGTGTGTGTGTGTGTGTGTGAGTGTGAGTGAGTGTGTGAGTGTGAGTGAGTGTGTGAGAGTGAGTGAGTGTGAGTCTGTGACTGAGTGTGTGAGTGATTGTGTGAGTGAGTGAGTGAGGTGACAGTGTGTACGTGCGTGCGTGCACGTGTTTTTGAGTGAGTGTGAATGAGTGTATGAGTGTGTGGGGGTGAGTGAGTGTGAGTGAGTGAGTGAGTGAGTGAGTGTGTGAGAGTGTGTGAGTGAGTGTGTGAGTGAGTGTGTGAGTGAGTGTGTGAGTGAGTGTGTGAGTGAGTGTGAGTGAGTGTGTGAGAGTGAGTGAGTGTGTGAGAGTGAGTGAGTGAGTGTGTGAGAGTGTGTGAGTGTGAGTGAGTGTGAGTGAGTGTGTGAGTGATTGTGTGAGTGATTGTGTGAGTGAGTGTGAGTGAGTGTGTGTGAGTGTGAGTAATTGTGACTGTGTGTGAATGTGAATGTGATGTAGATCCTTCATGTTTTTATTATGCTGCCAGAATATTCCCAAGATGAATAGTGATATAGTATCTTTGGTAACACTTTATTTTACAGTGTCCTTGTTACACATGTTACATGTACTTACCATAATAATAACAGTAAATTATGCATAATTACATGCAACTAAACCTCAACCAAACCCTAACCCTATAGTCAAGTCAAGTCAAGTCAACTTTATTTATATAGCGCTTTTTACAATGCAGATTGTTTCAAAGCAGCTTCACAGTGTTAAACAGGAAAATAATGAACAGAATTTGATTGGGCTGTACAGCCGCTCTGGAGAAAACGGTGATGTCATCAGCTCATTTCAATTATCATACATATTCAAGTAATGTAGTTGATATAGTTAATTTAGTTTAGTAATTACATTTATTTGGATATTTATTTGAAAATGTAGTGTCCCCAACTGAGCAAGCCAGAGGCGACAGTGGCAAGGAACCAAAACTCCATCAGGTGTCCTAATGGAGAAAAATAAACCACCATCTGATCTGGATACGGCCCGGATCCGGCTAACTGCAGTAAACCTCGGGATAAACAGAGAGACTAACATTAGCGTAGATGCCATTCTTCTTATGATGTAACGAGTACATCAGGTGTTATGGGAAGTGTTCCCGGTTCCGGCTGACCTAGTTAATGCAGCCTAACAATCATTTAACTGATTTGAATAATAGAAATTGATAATGTTCTATGTGTATGCCATAGTGAAGAGATGTGTTTTTAGTCTAGATTTAAACTGACAGAGTGTGTCTGCTTCCTGAACAATGCTAGGAAGGCTGTTTCAGAGTTTAGGTGCTAAATAGGAAAAGGATCGACCGCCTGCAGTTGATTTTGATATTCTAGGTATTATCAACTGGCCAGAGTTTTGAGACCGCAATAGATGTGATGGAGTATAATGCGTTAAGAGCTCGCTCAAGTACTGGGGAGCTAAACCATTTAGTGCTTTGTAAGTAATTAGCAAGATTTTAAAATGTATGCGATGTTTAATAGGGAGCCAGTGCAGTGTTGACAGAACCGGGCTAATATGGTCATACTTCCTGGTTCTAGTAAGAACTCGCTGAGTGTGTGAGTGTGTGTAAGTGAGTGTGAGTGTGTGTGGTTCCCTCGTGATCCACGGCTATTTGAGAGTGTGAGTGTGAGTGAGTGAGCATGAGTGAGCGTGAGTGAGTGTGTGAGTGTGTGTGAGTGTGTGAGTGTGTGAGTGAGTGTGGTTCCCTGATGATCCACGGCTGTGAGTGATTGTGTGTGTGTGTGTGTGAGTGAGTGAGTATGTGAGTGTGTGTGAGTGTGTGTGGTTCCCTGATGATCCACAGATGTGTGTGTGTGTTTTGTGATGGTTGTTCTTGAGTCTCTTGTTTGTCCTGATCAGTTAAACTAAGCAATGTTCTTCAGAAAAATCCTGCAGCTCCTGCAGATTCTTCAGTTTTCCAGCATCTTCTGCATATTTGAGCCTCTCCAGCTGTGACTGTGTGATTCTGAGATCTGAGGACGACTGAGGGACTCACACACAACTATTGAAAAAGTCTCAAACATTCACTGACGCTCCAGAAGGAAACACGACACATTAAGAGCCGGGGGGTGAACACTTATTGAATTTGAAGATCAAGGTAAATTTGACTTAATTTGTGTTCCGGAAAACATGTGAGAATCTTCTGTTGCTTCTGAAGGGCAGTACTAAATTAAAAAAAAAATTATATTTAAACAAAATAAGAAAAATTTGGACATCTTCATCCTGTGCATAAGTGTTCACCCCCAGCTCTTAATGCGTCGTGTTTCCTTCTGGAGCGTCAGTGAATGTTTGAGCCTTTTTTAATAGTTGTGTTTGAGTAAATATCTAACTCAGGACAGCACTGAATAAAAAATAACATGCATTTTGCATGATCTGTTATTTTGTTAAAATTATTCACATTTTCACAGATTCTGCAAGCGGTTCTCACACTTTTTCTTGCAACTGAATATTTATCACCAAACATGTTACGATTGGCTGAAGTTTTGTTGCTTTGTGCAGTATTTTCGCTTTCATTGTAAACCAAAAAGTTGCTTTACGCTGGGAACTAGTCGTGTTGGACAAACAGAACATGATGAGTAAAAACTGTGTTGGGGAAAAATGTTTCATTCAAGATATCATTCCTCGTTGAAACAGTCATCTCAGTACGTCTGTCCTCGTAATGCTCACGATAACTGTAAATTTCCTCAGTTAAACCCAGATTTTCCCTTCTGAAAGCTGGTAAATGACATATATTTAAAGCATACCTTCTGGCTACCGAATGCCCTGAAATGTCTTTAATAAGGATGAAAGAGCTACTAGTGAAGCTCTGCTTTTAAATTAGAAATGACCCGCTGCAGTACTGACTTCATGAAGGTTAGAATTAAACACACACATCCATCTTTTCTGATGTCTGCAGTTAAAACCCTGATTATAGCAGCGTCAGAAACATCCAATCACGGGTTCTGCACGGCAACGAATCCGATCTTCAGGTCTGTCTCGACTCATTCTGTTCACATTCACAATGGAATAATAGTCTTCTACTGTACAAACCTCTGCACTGTAAAGCATATATTTAGTATGTATAATAAATGTTTCAGTAGTATGCAAACAGTAGCAGCTTACATTAATTTAGCATTTTTACATTTCAGCATTTTTTAATGTCGTTTTGAATAACATTCTTCTTTCCAGCAGTCAAAGAGTGTGGCTGAAAGACTGGAACATGTATTATGTAGTTCATTTGGCACATTGGAAATGGAAGGTCAAGTGCATTGCACTGTGGAATACAGTATTCAAATATAGAAATGGAGTTTTTTGCTTGTATGTTTTGGAGTTTAATAAGCAGGTTTGGTGTTACAGAAGCTCTTTGAGATGTTTTCCTCACTGTTGTGTCGTGCATCAGGTTAAACGAGGAAAGTGATGATCATTATCTCAGTGCGGTGAGGACGTCTGTGTGTGATTTATACAACACTGAGATGTTTACTAAAGTGTGTGGTGGAGCTGAGCGGTGCCAGGTGTGTGTGTGTGTGTGTGTGCTTTGGCTTTAATGCAGGGAAACCCATTTCACCTTCTGACAGCCTGACCACAAACCTCAGGATCAAAAACAGGCAGAGGAACGTTCATCAAGACAAACTTTAATGTTGCTTTGACAAAGATTGCCTGAAAGTAAAACAAAAAAAATGAAAGAAAAAAAAGTTACATTTGTCTTATGAACTCAATACTTTGAGTATCTGCAGTATCTATAGATGGATGGATGGATTATGGATGGATGGATGGATTTTAGATAGATGGATGGATTATAGATAGATGGATGGATGGATTAAGGATGGATGGGTTTTAGATAGATAGATGGATTATAGATAGATGGATGGATGAATTTTATATGGATGGATGGATTTTGGATGGATGGATGGATTATGAATGGATGGATGGGTTTTAGATAGATGGATGGATTATAGATAGATGGATGGATGGATGGATTATGGATGGATGGATGGATGGATGGATGAATTTTATATGGATGGATGGATTATGGATGGATGGATTATGGATGGATGGATGGATTTTAGATAGATAGATGGATTATAGATGGATGGATGGATTATAGATGATGGATGGATTATGGATGGATGGATGGATTTTAGATAGATAGATGGATTATAGATGGATGGATGGATTATAGATGATGGATGGATTATGGATGGATGGATTTTAGATGGATGAATGGATGGATGGATTATGGATGGATGGATTATGGATGGATGGATGGATTTTAGATGGATGGATGGATGGATTAAGGATGGATGGGTTTTAGATAGATAGATGGATGGATGAATTTTATATGGATGGATGGATTTTGGATGGATGGATTTTAGATGGATGGATGGATGGATGGATTATGAATGGATGGATGGGTTTTAGATAGATGGATGGATTATAGATAGATGGATGGATGGATGGATTATGGATGGATGGATGGATGGATGGATGAATTTTATATGGATGGATGGATTATGGATGGATGGATTATGGATGGATGGATGGATTTTAGATAGATAGATGGATTATAGATGGATGGATGGATTATAGATGATGGATGGATTATGGATGGATGGATTATGGATGGATGGATTATGGATGGATTATGGATGGATGGATGGATTTTAGATAGATAGATGGATTATAGATGGATGGATGGATTATAGATGATGGATGGATTATGGATGGATGGATTATGGATGGATGGATTTTAGATGGATGAATGGATGGATGGATTATGGATGGATGGATGGATGGATGGATGGATTATGGATGGATGGATTTTAGATAGATAGATAGATGGATGGATTATAGATGGATGGATGGATGGATTTTAGATAGATGGATGGATTATAGATGGATGGATTATGGATGGATGGATGGATGGATGGATGGATTTTAGATAGATAGATAGATGGATGGATTATAGATGGATGGATTATGGATGGATGGATTTTAGATGGATGGATGGATGGATGGATGGATTATGGATGGATGGATGGATTATGGATGGATGGATGGATGGATTTTAGATAGATAGATAGATGGATGGATTATAGATGGATGGATGGATGGATGGATTTTAGATAGATAGATAGATGGATGGATTTTAGATAGATGGATGGATTATATATGGATGGATTTTAGATAGATAGATGGATGGATTATAGATGGATGGATGGATGGATTATAGATGGATGGATGGATGGATTTTAGATAGATGGATGGATTATAGATGGATGGATGGATTATGGATGGATGGATTTTAGATAGATGGATGGATGGATTATAGATAGATGGATGGATTATAGATGGATGGATGAATTATGGATGGATGGATTTTAGATGGATGGATGGATGGATTTTAGATAGATGGATGGATTATAGATGGATGGATGGATTATGGATGGATGGATTTTAGATGGATGGATGGATGGATGGATTTTAGATGGATGGATGGATTATAGATGGATGGATGGATTATGGATAGATGGATTTTAGATAGATGGATGGATTATAGATGGATGGATGGATTATGGATGGATGGATTTTAGATGGATGGATGGATGGATGGATTATAGATGGATGGATGGATTTTAGATAGATGGATGGATTATGGATGGATAAATGGATAGATAGATAGATAGATGGATGGATTATGGATGGATGATGGATGGATTATGGATGGATGGATGGATAAAGGGATAGATAGATGGATGGATTATGGATGGATAGATAAAGGGATAGATAGATGGATGGATTATGGATAGATGGATAAAGGGATAGATAGATGGATGGATTATGGATGGATAAATGGATAGATAGATAGATGGATGAATTATGGACGGATGGATGGATAAAGGGATAGATGGATGGATGGATTATAGATAGATAGATCTGATCTGAGGTCAGTCTGTTTTCTGAGGTCAGTCTCTGATCTGAGGTCAGTATGAGCTGCCGTGGCCCGTGGTCAACATGTGCTGCGCTTCCATCCTAAACACAGGAGTTTCAAAAGCCCTAATCAGGATCATTTTCAAAGGCTGTAGAACAGAGAAATGTCTTTGTTTCTGAGTGAAATGTGGGCTTCTCCAAATGTCTGCGCACAGGAAGTCCCCGAGACTCTTCTTGGCAGCGCGGGGTAAAACGGGGGGGTTTCATCTGGTTTAACTCAGGCATCTGCGCTGGTTTGGGAGGCTCTTTTGTTCTGGAGTTTTGATTGAAACTTAGAAAGAGCAGGAAATGCAGAGAGTCCTGGATGGGACGATGTGCGCTGACGTGATTGGATCGCCGGCACAGACTCGTGGGCTCGACCACATGAAAGGCCCGCAGATGGAGGCTGTTCAGAGACACGCCCGCTTCCAAAACTCATCGCTTCAGTCTGCATGTCGCCGGCCGCAAGATGCGTTTTATTAATGGCTCTCATAATCGTGTTCTGGCCTGGTTTTATTCTCGTGCGTTTGTCTGTCTTCAGCTACATCAGTTTTTGATGAGAAAAAGTGTAAACCCCCTTAAACGTTATAACCTTTTTTTTTTTTTTATTATTGAGAAAACATTTAAATGCTAAATACAGACGCTTATTGCTTTACCAGCACAGAGAAGTTTGGCTGTTTGTGAAGTTATCACCGCGAGAGGCATATTTGTGCTCTGTAACCTTGTATAGACTTAAATCAGGTTAAAGTGCCATCAGAGCTGCTCTCTGAGGTTATTCATCAGACGTTTGTCAGCCTTTCTCCTCTATTGTGCCGTATATCGAGTGAAACGCTTCCCAAACAAGAACAAATGTAGGGCGGGGCTTGATTGTGTCTGTGGGGAATTGATTGGATGGTTGTGGTTTGCTATTGGTGGATCTCATGTGAGTGACAGGTTGCCCCGCCCTCGTCATCAGAGAAGAGAGGAAGTTATTCTGATTCAAGATTATTAACACAATGATGATGTGCACCCATAAATATACAATATAATAATCTGTTCTCCAAGAAGTATATGATTTGGTGAAGTTTGTCCAGAAGAAGGAATCTCCCTTATCCCTTAAAGTCTCTTAAAACGCTCTCGCCATGGTTTGTGCAGGTTTGAGGAGTGACGAAACACATTTAAATACAAAATTTGAGACTGTATTTCATTAGTTACATTTTAAATGGGTGGTAATCAAATTACAATTACATCTGAGAAGTATTTTAGATTACTAAAGTGATTTTTTTTTATTCTAATATCATTTATTTCATTACACATTAATGTAAACAGTGATTGGTGATTCATTTCTGCTCATAAGTTTCATAAAACTTGCAGAATATGCACAATTTTAATCATTTTAACAGAATAAGAGGGATCTGGAATCATAAAAATTGCTTTTAAAAGTTACTTTTATTTAGTCCTGTCCTCAATAAGCTATTTCACATAATAGATGTTTACACACTTCACGAGACAAAATGACTGAATTCATACAAATCACACATTCATAAACATACAAACCCTTGAATCTGAACCGTGTGTCATTCCCTGATGATCCACGACTGTGTGTGTGTGTGTGTGAGTGTGTGTGTCATTCCCTGATGACCCACGACTGTGTGTGTGTGTCATTCCCTGATGATCCACGACTGTTCTCATGTTTCATGTTCAGTCATTTGATTAGGTAATGCGACTTTTTATCTCACAATTCTGACTTTATAACACGCAATTGTAAGATGCAAACTCGCAATTGTGAGATAAAAAGTCACAATTACCTGTTTTATTGTTATATTTAGTGGCGGACACAAGTTTCCATGAAACTCAAGGCATTAAGAGCAGGGGGTGAACACTTTTGCACAGGATGATTTGTACATTTTTCTTATTTTCTTTAAAGATCATATTTGTTCATTTAGTGCTGCCCTTCAGGAGAGAATAACTACATGTTTCCCAGCAGACAAAATGAGTACAACTGACCCTGTTCATGTTTACACACCCCAGATCCTTGGAGCATCAGCAGGGCTCGACATTAACGCTTGTCTGCTTGTCCGGGACGAGTGGAGTTTTTGAAGGGGCAAGTGAAAGTGAATTTTACTTGCCGACTGGACAAGTATCCTGATTAAAACTTCAATAACAAAAAATAACTAGCTCAATAAACAAGTAATTAATATTAAGTCACTTACATTTTAGACGCAATATTGACAGTTTTTGTTCTGTTTCAGCAGCGAAAATATTTCCAAACAAAGATCACAGCAGAACCACAGCGTGTCTCACAGCAACAGTGAATGATTACTGAATGATTCAGTGTTTTGAACGAATCAGTTGAGTCAAAAGATTCAATGACTCATTCATAAATTAATCAGCGTTTCAACGAATCGACTCAATGACTCGCTCATTAAGACCTGCTGCCACCTACTGGTGGTTTAGTTTCATGCTGAAACATTCTTTCCAACATTTCTTATTTGTATATTTAAAAAATATTTAAAACAATCTCATAATTGTAATTTTTCAGTGTAA
>CM077205.1:40668297-40675797 GCA_039654625.1 Rhinogobio ventralis | reverse complement strand
TCTCATGAATAATTGTAACCAGTTTTAATCCTTAATATCGGTAACACTTCACAATAATGTTTCATAGTTAACATTAATTAACAAACCACACATCAATGGAAAGATTATTTATTCAGCTTTCAGATGATGTATAAAGCTCCATTTCAAAAAATTGACCCTTATGACTGGTTTTGTGACTTTGGTCCAGGTCATATATATATATATATATTTATCACCTTGATCTGTTCATTCTCTAATGCATTAAAACACAATTTTCACAACAACCAATTTCAGGGAATCTGCACAGATTATAATGCATTTTAACTTTGGTTACAATTATGAAAAGATACAATGCATTACAATTAAATATCTTTATAATTTATGAAACATATAATAATGTTCAGTTTTTAATGAACTGTTCAGAGCCCTGTCCTGTAAACACGAGGTCTTCTCTCCTGCTCTCCATTCCGCACGTGTGAAACGGGAAGTCTCTCTCTCTCTTCGTCCTGACCCAACCGCTTGACCTTTGCCCTTGGACTCTCGACCTGAACGAGCTCCTCAGGTTCTCTGTGCACATGGAGCGCGTCGGCCGTAATTACCTCAGATTTATGAGCACTATTTAGCCATATCTCTCTCTCTTAATCACCAAACATTTGTCCAGCATATTCTTCTACATGTCATATATTGATACATATTTAATGAAAAGCTGTGTCTTCTCATTACAGTCGTGCGGGGCTTTTCTTTCAGAAGGAAAGCGGATTGAAAACACACTGCAGAAAATAACAAACACAGAAATATGGAAAATCACAGAAAAAAAGTTTTTTAATGGTTACATTATTTACCTTGGAAAATGATCGGTAACACTTTATTTACAGTGTCCTTGTTACACGTTACATTATCATAGTAATAACAGTAAATTATGCATAATAATATTAACCCTCAACCCAAACCCTATAGTAAGTACATGTAGTTAATTATAATTACTCAGTACTTAAATATATAATTACACTGTAACAATGACACCTTAAAATAAAGTGTGATTACCTTATTATTATTACTGTTTATGTTATGAACTCAAAATATGTTTAACCAAGGTTTTTTTTATCAGTACAATAAGGTAAATCTCACAAAATCTGGAAAAATCACATTTCAGCCCGTATATATTTACCTAGGAAAATGATTAGCTCATTATCATTACTTTTTTGTTAATTATTCACAATGGTGATTATATTCAGATTCTCGTTCACAGTTCAAACACAGTAATACAAATCATACAAACATAACACAGAGAGTACTATTCGCATTACAGGAATGAGAATTTTCTCACAAATTATTGTAATATAATATTGTTTTAATTCTAATATTTATTGTCACTGTTAATAATAACTCTAATAGTAATATTCTCGGGTTGGGTCAGTCAAAACGAGATCTGTCTCTCCTCAGGAAAGCGTAATGCTAGCGGCGAGGGCTGAAGCCGTGCCGTCGCGGGCGTTAAACGCACAGAAGTCCATTAATACGCGTCAGCTCTGTTTGCTGAAGATTCCTTACTGGAGGCCAGCTAATTATTCACAATAATGCTTAATTAATATGCACAAAAGACGTGTGCTCCACAAAAAATGCTGTTGATGATTTTTAATTTTCCAAATGATCTTCATCAGTGCGCTGTTAATTATTTGACCGTTTTAGGAAGCGTCAGGCCTTTCACTGCTCCGCCGCAAAAGACAAGGACAGAATTGATTATTAATGCACGACAATAAACCAGACAAATCAAGCACGCAACCTTATCTGTGCCGCAGCCATTGTGGGGGAATTGTTTGTCTGAAAACATTTGGTTGCCAGAAGCGATTCTACAGTGACACGCGCTCATTAATAGTTGAATAATAATTCTGATTGGACGTTGAGATCTGACTCAGGGATCATGGCGGTTTCTCCCAGCATGCCCTGCGTTTAATCCGCGCTCACCTCACCCTCGGCTTTACAAGATTTCCCGTTCGCTCTTTAAACACTGATCCTATTGAGAATCCTCAGTCCTGACCACATCAGCACCAAACATGCGAGAGCAACATCTGGATCATTCCTACTGGGTTCAGCGTTTTCATATATGGATAAAATATTAAACTCACAGCATATAAATCCTATTACTTGGTTTGTATAACATTTGAATTGAACATGTTTAATGTTAGATATGGTAATCATTTCTCTACTTTGGTTTGTGTGGATGAATGGAGCAATGACGAAGTGGAATCCTTCCTTAAATTAAACCAGAAACCATTGAATATATGGATTTATTAATAAGTTACAGAGATGAAAAAGGCCTGCTGTACAGACTCATTTGTATGTATTTGTCTGATTTAAATGTTTCAAACATTGTTTTCTTGGCAATATTGTTGATAACTGATAATCATTATATACAATTAAATTGAAGTCTAATTATATATACACCGATCAGGCATAACATTATGACCGGTGAAGTGAATATCACTGAGGATCTCTTCATCACCTGTTAGTGGGTGGGATATATTAGGCAGCAAGTGAACATTTGATGTGGAAGGGCCAAATTGTGAGGGCTAGACGACTGGGTCAGAGCATCTCCAAAACTGCAGCTCTTGTGGGGTGTTCCCGGTCTGCAGTGGTCAGGATCTATCAAAAGTGCTCCAAGGAAGGAACAGTGGAGAACCGGAGACAGGGTCATGGGCGGCCAAGACTCATTGATGCACGTGGGGAGCGAAGGCTGGCCCGTGTGGTCCGATCAAACAGACGAGCTACTGGAGCTCAAATTGCTCCAGAAGTTAATGCTGGTTCTGATAGAAAGGTGTCAGAACACACAGTGCATCTCAGTTTGTTGTGTATGGGGCTGCATAGCCGCTGACCAGTCAGGGTGCCCATGCTGACCCCTGTCCACCGCCGAAAGCACCAACAGTGGCACGTGAGCATCAGAACTGGACCACGGAGCAATGGAAGAAGGTGGCCTGGTCTGAGGAATCATGTGTTCTTTTATTGTTAAATTATTATTACATTTTCTTTTATTATCTAGTGGAGTCCATGCCTCGATGGGTCAGGCAAAAGGGGGACCAACATTAGGAAGGTGGTCATAATGCTATGCTTGATTGGTGTATTCACAAATAGTTGAAAGTTACAGTAATATGAACGAATGAAAAAGTTTTTAAAAATTTTTTTTTATTGATTGATTTACAGATGAAAACTTTATTGAAATGATTGGCAACGGCTAAAAATGCTGTATCATGCAATGCAGACGAGTAATTTGGGGGTGATTTTGTAAAGAAAAACTACACGCCTGCACACATACGCACTCAAACACCTGATGCTTACGTGCGTGCCCTCACCGTTCTCACAGATTCACGTTTCTTGAAGTTCACATGAAGATGATAACAGCGCCGGCACTGTTGCCATGCCGATGAGCGGATTGAGAGTTTTCTATTTTGGTTGAAAATGGTGGCTAATGATTATTTACAACGGAAATTAATCAATCAAAAACGTACTTTATCTGGACAAGAACTTTTCTCTAGAGCTGATGTACAGCCAAAACTATCTCTCTTCCATTAATCTCCCGTTATCACTGTAAAGCTGTATCTGTATTGTGAAAGCGCTGTATAAATGAAGGAGTCTGGACTATTGAAGTGTCACACGGATGAAGGTTGAGCTGGACTGAATCGGTTGTGTTTCTCTGAGGTGTGTGCAGGGTTTGATGTGGGCTTTCCTCTCCTGCATCTTGGAGGCAGATGTTCTCTCCTGTTTAAGGTTAGGATGAAGTCTCGCTCGGCTGAAGCCTGTGTGCAGGCCAGACCACAGGCCCGCAGATCCAGGATTCGTCTCATCAAAGAGCCGTGCCAAGGCCTCACTCTGCTCTCTGATTGGCCGCTGTCAGAAGGGTTGGCGCTCTTCGCCCTGCAGCAGTAATTTGCCTTGCAGGGATCACCACACTTTGATTAAAAAACATCGCTTCTGCTTTAATCCGTCCAGGCAAGCTGCTGAAATCTAGGTGCGCAGAGAAACTGCAGTGAATGTGTGGACGAGACCTGCGGACGTGTTGTTTTCTTCCTTAAGCTCGGCTAAATCAAAAACAGCAGAGAATAAAAGGCCCAGGACAGAGAATGAGTGAAGGGTCTTTTCAGCTCTGAATCTCCACCCCAAAAAACAGAACAATAGACAACAAACACTGAACACCACAGGCCTCCAACTAAACACTGCGCTTGTTCATTTTCACTTCTCCCGATAGATCGAGTCAAGATGAAGCGAGCCATGCTTTGTTCATTTAAATGTCGTTGGTTCTTGCATTATATCTTAATGAGTTGCCAATAATTAAATAGGCCATATTATGCCCTTTTTCAAAGTCTTGCGTCTAGGTTTTCCTGCTTGAATGTTGATTATTTCCCCATATTCTCCATTGTTGCAGCTTCTCTTCCCAGTTTGTCAGTAACCGCCGGCGAGAGCGTCAAAGTGGCCGGAAGTCATTCATTTTCAATGTGAGCTCCGGCGTGGACGATTTGGGCGTCGAGGAGAGTTGAAATCAGGTCAACTTTATGGTAATGAGCTATGATGCGGTTCGGCGGCAACCAATCAAATTGGTTGAGAGGATTCCAGAGAACGCAGTCCTGTAAACTTTGGCTCCGAGTTCCCAAGCAAAATGGAGGAGAGGTTGATCGTTGCTGTGGCGGGTTTGATAAGAAGTGCAACACTATTTATAGGCAACATTTTTTCTGCGGGAATGCAATTCATTTGCTCTGATTTGACCAATTGCATTAAGGCCACACTTCAGTTATTGTAATGTCGGCTGCACACAAATGAATGTGAATGTTAATTAAAGACAGAGGCTAGCAAACGTCTCCTGTAAACTGTAGACTAGCACTTAACCATGAACACACAAATGGCTTTTAATTGGTTTATTTCATTAGCAAACATGTAACTATAAGTTCTTTCCATCAGTCAAATTTTTTTTTCTTATTTTCACATTTAACAGATTTCTTGAGGTTATCTTATACCCTATTTGGGGTCAGTCTGCACAAATACCCATCAACATGATTTGCGGCATGTTTAAAAAAGTTTAAAAAAGACCAAGCATTCGATCTACGTCAGAGCGTCTGCGAATCTTTCTACAGCTCTAAACATGTAAACGCACAGTAACGCTCTGTTTAGTTCCTGTCTCTATGAAGCCCCTCCTTCTGAAAAGCACACTGTGCTCTGATTGGTCGGCTGGAGCGGTGTGTTGTGATTGGTTTTTGGGAAATGCCCCGCCCCTTACCATAACCGCCAGTTTCAACACACGACTAACTAACTCAACCCCGCCCCTTTATTCTGCATGAATTATTATAATGAGGAATATTGTGACGTGTTGGTTCCTGAAGAAACTCAAGACGGAGGCGTTTCAGGAGTTCAGAAACACTGACACTGATATAGAGAAGAACTGCAACATCAGATGGAGAAAAGCATAGATCATCTTTAATCATTTAAAAATGCTCTGTCTAGCTGTTTTAATGCAAGAATGATTGTTTATGTCCCATAATTTAGTCTTGAACTCTTGCCTTATTTAGACGCGTTCCAAATGTTGCTTTATGAAATGTTTTGAAGTTGAAAACCACAGGTTTCGCTATAAATGTGTTTTCAAGATTGTTGCCATTTTGCAAGTATGCCCACATGGAAGGAAGGAAGAAAAAGAACGATTTTAGTAAACATTTGAGAACTTCAGACTGACAGAAGATTATGTTCTCTGGGAAACACACACACACACACACACACACACACTCACAGGAATATTCCCTGACTGTTGTTGATTCAAACAGGTACATTTGGATGGAAAGTCATCAAATTATAAAGTGCAGATATGATGTTCTATCAAGCACAAAATATATTTTGCAGTTATTCAGGAGCAATATTCAGGACCGGGATTTTCTCCCTCTCTTCTCAATAAGAAGAACAGATGGAGAGAGCGAGAGAGATGCAAGCTTCTCGCCCAGAGTCCTTTGCAGCTCATTTTCAGATGGTAATTTGCCTTAACCAAAGCAAACTCAAAGAGTGTAAGTAAGTGATTATTTGCATGGCTGACACTCATGCAGCGGCCCGTGGCTCCCTGACAACTCTCTGTCCGATCTCGGAGAAAAACACAAACGCTTTGAGCAACCAGAGGTGAAAATGTGAGGTGATTTCCAATGCTGCTCTCTTTGAAGTCTGTTTGTATTTAGACACATGCGTAAAACACACAGAAAGAGCCTCCGCACAGGCAATCTTTAACCCTTATTTGCATCATTCCATGATACACAGCAAGAGAAGCGTGCAGGGTTGAACAAACGCTGATCAAATCATCACACTGAAGAAGAGAAACTGGAATTATTGCATCTTTTGGTGGGAATTTGTGGAACATGCAGGAAATGGTGCCGTTTGAGTCTGGAAATCTCAAGTCTTTCATTTAATGTATAATTATACTGAATGATACATTATATGTATCATTTAAATGGATACATGCTAGTGGTTTTGCTCAGTTTTGGGGTTGCTTTTTCGGGGGGTTGTTGGATTATATATAGTTTTTTTTTTTTAAAGATCAATAAATAAATGAATAATAACCTTATGGCAGTTATCCTAAAAACATGTTTTGTGCCAACTGTGTTGCATTCAGAATGTTCCAGGGCTAAAAGTTCAGAGTCCTGTATCTCATTAATAGTAAGTTGTGAGACACACGGACCAATAAAAAAAAAAGATTTGCACATTTGGAAATATGTATAAATAACGTATATATATGTATGTGTGTGGACAAATATAAATATGGCAGCATTTCAGATTCATTTTGAGAAGTAATTTAGAAGAATTTTCAGATTAATAAAATAAAGTTATTCACAATTTTGTGTGTGTGTGTGTGCATGTGAGTGTGCATGTGTGTATGTCTTTGTGAGTGTGTGTGTGTCTTTATGTGAGTGAGTGTGTGTGTGTGTGTCTTTATGTGAGTGTATGTGTGTGTGTGTGTCTGTGTGAGTGAGTGTGTCTTTGTGTGTGTGTGTGTGTGTCTTTATGTGAGTGAGTGAGTGAGTGTGTGTGTGTGTGTCTTTATGTGTGTGTGTTTGTTTCGAACCTGCCATTCGTAACAGAATCAGTAACGATGAACAATGTGATCAATGAAGGTTTAAAGTGAATTACAGCAGCTTTAGCTTTAGCTCTGCTGCTCACCACAAAGAGTTTTTTCCGGTTTGGCCAAACAATACGCCACTCTCTCTCTCTCGTCTGTCTGACATGGCCATTTATCAATCAGCGGCGGCCACATTGACAAGTGCTAATTTAATAGAGACTGACCTGGCTGACAGGAAACCCCACGGACGCACAATACAAAGCCATTCATCAGCCTCAGCTCGACGGCGGCGCTCTGTGTGTCTTTCTCTGGATCTCAGGCTTCAGGAAGCTGCTCTCACGTCTGCAGGAAAGTTGACTGTGACACTCAGAAAGGTCATGAACTCAGATTTAGTGACTAAAATTAGCACGTGCCATCACTGAGTAATGTGTGTGAGTGAGTGTGTGAGT
>CM077205.1:40660797-40665797 GCA_039654625.1 Rhinogobio ventralis | reverse complement strand
TGCACGTGGGGAGCGAAGGCTGGCCCGTGTGGTCCGATCAAACAGACGAGCTACTGGAGCTCAGATTGCTCCAGAAGTTAATGCTGGTTCTGATAGAAAGGTGTCAGAATACACAGTGCATCTCAGTTTGTTGCGTATGGGGCTGCATAGCCGCTGACCAGTCAGGGAGCCCATGCTGACCCCTGTCCACCGCCGAAAGCACCAACAGTGGCACGTGAGCATCAGAACTGGACCACGGAGCAATGGAAGAAGGTGGCCTGGTCTGAGGAATCACATGTTCTTTTACATCACGTGGATGGCCGGGTGCGTGTGCGTGGCTTACCTGGGCAACACATGGCACCAGGATGCACTATGGGAAGAAGGCAAGCCGACGGAGGCAGTGTGATGCTTTGGGCAATGTTCTGCTGGGAAACCTTGGTTCCTGCCATCCATGTGGATGTTACTTTGACACGTACCACCTACCTAAGCATTGTTGCCTTTCATGGAAACGGTATTCCCTGGTGGCTGTGGCTCTTCCAGCAGGATAATGCTCCTGACACAAAGCACAAATGCTTCAGGAATGGTTTGAGGAGCACAACAACGAGTTTGAGGTGTTGACTTGGCCTCCAAATTCCCCAGATCTCAATCCAATCGAGCATCTGTGGGATGTGCTGAACAAACAAGTCCGATCCATGGAGGCCCCACCTCGCAACTTACAGGACTTAAAGGATCTGCTGCTAACATCTTGGTGCCAGATACCACAGCACACCTTCAGGGGTCTAGTGGAGTCCATGCCTCGACGGGTCAGGGGGACCCACACAATATTAGGTCATGATGTTATGCTTGATCGGTGTTTTGTCAACTTATTCTACTAACCTGAACCCTAACCTATCTACTAATACTCTAATGAGAGTTAGTTGACATGTAATTGCACAGTTACTTATAGTTAGTAGAATATCTAAAGTGGACTATCGAAATAAAGTTGTAACGAACATTCTTCAAAATCTCTCTATTTTGAATTTTTTTTAATAACAAACCTTGCTTTCTTCTTGCTTGATTTAGTTTTGTTTTACACAAACGCTCGTGGTCTAATTTCAGATAGAGGTCTAAATCCAATGAACAGAAATCAGCATCAGTCCTACTGTACGAACCACCACCAAAGAAACTAATAATACACACAACTCTCAATTATAACAAAAAAAAAGTAACTTCCCGGATCATTTCAAGTAATGGCAGAACTTTTATCTCTCCGAGCCACTGTAAATGTGTGTGTGTGAGTTCTGGAGGCGTGATATGATGCTCTCGGTCGCTTGACATGCTAGACTTAAATTTAAAAGAAAACTCTTTTATGATGAGAACAACAGCAACGACAAAAAATAAAATAAACATGTTGTAATATTTGAAGGAAATGGCTGTTTTATTAGAAAAAAAGAGGAGCAAATGAAGTCTAAATTAAAGACACGAAAGAAAGGACGAAATGTGAGCGAGAGTTTGATGTGTGAGTGATGATGCTGAGGATTATTGTGAGTGTTTATAGACGGCAGTGATATTACACACACACCCTCAGCGCTCACTTACTACAACTATTCACACAGTGAAAAATTTAACATGTTATGCATGTTTTATCATACTGTGCTTTTCCTCTAGAGAGCCACATGAATACGATCAGAGATTATGATGGGATTTTGTCTGTCCAAGATCTCTCTCTCTCTCTTTTCTCAGGAAAAGAAGGAATGTTGTTCAATACAAGCCTATCAAACACATTTGTGACATGCTTTCGACCACAGGAGATCATTTAAAATCGACCCTGCAGAAATCTTTTACAGTAACAATCTTTTCTAATGGTTTATGAGCTGAGACATTGTGGAGGAATGCAGAAATGTGAAGCTTGTGTTTTTGTCTTTTGTTAAAGTGCCCTATTATGCTATTTTAAAGGATTTTAATTGTGTTTTGGAGTCTCCAACAACAGGTTCACATGCATCCAAAGTCAAAAAACACTTTAATTTTCTTATAACACACATTGCACATTACCTAGTTTCTCTGTGTCTGAAACGCTTTATCAGAAGATTCAGTCTCTCTAAGCCCCGCCTCTCTGAGAGCTTCTCTGCTGTGATTAGTCAGAAAGCAAACGCTCATTATCATATCTGAATCTCAGCTCTTGACACATAGTGATATGAACAGTAACGATGGCGTGGGTTTGACCGTCTAAATCTCAGCAGAAAACAGCATCTTCTCCACATGAACAACACCAACCAAACTCTTCCAGTCTCAGAGACAGCTACAGTGAGTGAGGGCGGGGCTAAGAGACGCTGTTCAGCCAATCAGGACCAGAGTCGGACATTATGCAAATTAGCTACAGTGTGTGAGGGCGGGGCAAAGAGATGCTGTTCAGCCAATCAAGACCAGAGTCTGGCATTATGCAAATTAACTACAGTGTGTGAGGGCGGGGCAAAGAGACAGCTAATCATGACCAGAGGCTGGCATTATGCAAATTAACTACAGTGTGAGAGGGCGGGGCAAAGAGACGCTGTTCAGCCAATGAGGACCAGAGGCGGGCATTATGCAAATTAACTACAGTGTGAGAGGGCGGGGCAAAGAGACAGCTAATCATGACCAGAGGCTGGCATTATGCAAATTAACTACAGTGTGAGAGGGCGGGGCAAAGAGATGCTGTTCAGCCAATCAGGACCAGAGGCGGGCATTATGCAAATTAACTACAGTGTGTGAGGGCGGGGCAAAGAGACGCTGTTCAACCAATGAGGACCAGAGATGGGCATTATGCAAATTAACTACAGTGTGTGAGGGCGGGGCAAAGAGACAGCCAATCATGACCAGAGGCTGGCATTATGCAAATTAACTACAGTGTGAGAGGGGCGGGGCAAAGAGACGCTGTTCAGCCAATGAGGACCAGAGGTGGACATTATGCAAATTAACTACAGTGCGTGAGGGCAGGGGGAAAGAGATGCTGTTCAGCCAATCAAGACCAGAGTCGGGCATTATGCAAATTAACTACAGTGTGTGAGGGCGGGGCAAAGAGACGCTGTTCAACCAATGAGGACCAGAGACGGGCATTATGCAAATTAACTACAGTGTGTGAGGGCGGGGCAAAGAGACGCTGTTCAACCAATGAGGACCAGAGATGGGCATTATGCAAATTAACTACAGTGTGTGAGGGCGGGGCAAAGAGACAGCCAATCATGACCAGAGGCTGGCATTATGCAAATTAACTACAGTGTGAGAGGGGCGGGGCAAAGAGACGCTGTTCAGCCAATGAGGACCAGAGGTGGACATTATGCAAATTAACTACAGTGCGTGAGGACGGGGCAAAGAGACGCTGTTCAGCCAATCAGGACCAGAGGCGGGCATTATGCAAATTAACTACAGTGTGTGAGGGCGGGGCAAAGAGACAGCCAATCAGGACCAGAGGCTGGCATTATGCAAATTAACTACAGTGTGAGAGGGGCGGGGCAAAGAGACACCGTTCAGCCAATGAGGACCAGAGGTGGACATTATGCAAATTAACTACAGTGCGTGAGGGCGGGACAAAGAGACGCTGTTCAGCCAATCAGGACCAGAGGCGGGCATTATGCAAATTAGTTACAAACCTACATAAATTCGTCAGGAAGTGAGACTGAATTACTGACGACTCGTTTTAGTTCGGAATCGCTTCTTTCTTCTTCAACAACGTTGTTTGTCGTGCACTTTGATCTTTGAAACTTTGGAGAGCTTTTACACTCACACACAGCTTTATTACACATTGCATGAAAGGTCATATTCGAAAAAGCATAATAGGGCACTTTAAAGATTAAGGTTATGTGTTACAGTGAGTAAAGTTTATTTCATGCAAACAGTCCCTTCCTGATTTCTCTGCACGTTTCATACAAAAACTTTTCGGATATTTACTAGATTAATGTGATCATTGCAGAATTAAAGGTTTCACAGACAGGGCTTAGATTTAGCCAGGATTAGACCTTAGTTCAATTAGGGCATTTAAGTGACTTTTATAAGCATGCCTTAGAAACACATATTTTAAGATCTGTGACCCTGCAGCTCAACAGCAGTCCTGCGTCTCACGGGTGTATCCGTGGCGATAGCCAACAATGCATTGTGTGGGTCAAAATTATACATTTTTCTTTTATGCCAAAAATCATTAGGATATTAAGATCATGTTCCATGAAGATATTTAGTAAATGTCCTACCGTACATATATCATAAATGTATTATTATTAGTAATATGCGTTGCTAAGGACTTCATCTCGACAATTTTAAAGGAGATTTTCTCAATATTTAGATTTTTTTGCACCCTCAGATTCCAGATTTTGACCCATCTTAACAAACCATGCTTCAATGATGTTTATTTTTTTCAGCTTTCAGATGATGTGTAAATCTCAATTTAAAAATTGACATGACTGGTTTTGTGGTCCAGGGTCACAGTTAAAACAGCTCAAACATGCATTTTAGTCTGAGACTAGCTTAAGCCTGGTCTGTGAAAAACAGAGGGGTAATGTTTAGCTCTTGTGGCTGTACTTTTGCAACAGTATTTATCAATGCACATCAGTGCTGTTTGCTCTCAGATTAGCAGCATGTGTTAAACCCTGACGTCTCGGTTACAGCCGGTCTAAAACAGCTCTGATGTCCGGGTCACGGAGCAGATCCGCTAAAGTTTGTTAGCAATAGAGTGGAATCTGTGTGTCTGTGTGTAAAGCCTGGTCGGCTAAAATCAATGAGCGTTTTGATTGGTTGCAGCTCAGGGACGATGTCAGATTATTACCAATAAAGAGAATTAGATCAAATGATTTTTGACTTTGAAATTTATCTTTAATCCAATCAGAGATAAAGTCATCAGTGAAATTGCTGTTGATTAAGAAATGAGATATTTGGTGGCATTCGTCCTAAGTGCCTCGCTCGCTGCGAACGATCTGTTTTATTACTCAGTCAAACCTCCTGATTTCATTTTCAAATGACTATTGAGTGAAGGTCTCGGTGGAGCGAGTCGACAGCCCCATCAGTAATACCTTTCT
>CM077205.1:40653297-40658297 GCA_039654625.1 Rhinogobio ventralis | reverse complement strand
AGTGTGTGACTGAGTGTGTGTGTGAGTGTGTAAGTGAGTGTGTAAGTGAGTGTGTGTGAGTGAGTGTGTAAGTGAGTGTGTGTAAGTGAGTGTGTAAGTGAGTGTGTGAGTGAGTGAGTGAGCGTGTGAGTGTGTGAGTGAGAGTGTGAGTGTGTGAGTGAGTGTGTGTGTGAGTGTGTGAGTGAGTGTGTGTGTGAGTGAGTGTGTGTGTGAGTGTGTGTGTGTGAGTGAGTGAGTGAGTGTGTGAGTGTGTAATTGAGTGTGTGTGTGTGTGAGTGAGTGAGTGTGTGAGTGTGTAAGTGAGTGTGTGTGTAAGTGAGTGTGTGTGTGAGTGAGTGAGTGTGTGAGTGAGTGTGTAAGTGAGTGTGTGTTTAAGTGAGTGTGTGTGAGTGTGTGTGAGTGTGTGAGTGAGTGAGTGAGCGTGTGAGTGTGTGAGTGAGAGTGTGAGTGTGTGAGTGAGTGTGTGTGTGAGTGTGTAATTGAGTGTGTGTGTGTGTGAATGAGTGAATGTGTGAGTGTGTAAGTGAGTGTGTGTGTAAGTGAGTGTGTGTGTGAGTGAGTGAGTGAGTGTGTGAGTGTGTGAGTACAATAACCCTCATGTTTAAACACTACGCCTCTGTACTTATGATTTTTCACAACATTGGGACAGGAGAGCTGTCAGTCAATAAATGGGAAAACAAAGTAACTTATTTGAAAAAGTAACAGATATTTTGTTGTAAATTTTAATAGAAATGCGTTACTTTACTAGTTCGTTTAAAAAAGTAATCTGATTACATAACTTGTAATGCGTTACGCCCAACACTGATGAGATATTATTGTAAAATGTTATTAATAATTTTTTATTGAACTTTGTCTAAAAATTCCTCGAGTCATTAAAATGAATGTAGAGATCAGCTCTGATCAGTTGATGAACAATGTTTGAGTTCATATTGCGATCTCTGAGGTTTGATTACAGACGCTGGGATATTATTGAGATCTCTGGTGAAGGAGACGTGAGACTTTTCTCATTGCTGTCTAGGGGAAACATTAGATATATTCTGGAGATCTACTGTTTATTGTACAAAAAATAATAATAATTCACAACTTTACACGTATGTAAAGTTATCCGTGACCTTGGGAAGTTTCGTCAGTGGCATTTGAGGAAGAAGGTCTCACAAAACCTGTCCACATCAGGAAGAATGTTTCCTCCCTTGTAAGTCTGTTTATTTTTTATTACTATGTTTGGTTGCATCTTACTATTTGCATTCAGCATGGTTTTAACCCGCCGCTGATTTACAGTGCCGTTCTACGGCCGTGCAAAACCTCCGCCAACACAAGGCCACTTCACAGAAGTTTGCATCATTTCCACAGTGTCACCTGCACATCCATTAAGTGCAGCATTTTAGTTCTGCTGTTCTGGCTTCTCATTAATTGTGTGATATATTTGTGTTGGAGATCTTCATTTGCATGTCTTCGTTTTGCCGTGGTTTGTTAAGGAACTGAAAAAAACGAACATTTTCTTCTCAAACACAACTAATTAGAGTCCGACAGACGCCTCAGCCCCGCGTGACTCGGCCGGGATGTAAATTGTGGACACGTCTGCTGTCGTTCCCATTGTTTTTGCCGTTTCATCAGAAACCTCTCTAATTAAGCGCAACTTATAGACGTCTATTTTAAGTGCGTAAGGTGGCGTGATGAGCGAAGGGTCTGATTCCTCGAGTGGAAACTCTGTTTGTGGAAAGTGTCATTTTAACCTTCTGGAATAAAATAATTGGGAGGAGGAACAGAAAAGTTTGCTTTTGTGGCCTTTCCCAGCCTCACTCATCTCTGGCTAAAACACGTCCTCGACCAAACCCATTTGATGATGAGCTCTAGTCATTACCTGGTCTGGATGGCCCCTCCAGAGATGACTTTGAACGACTATCTCCAAGGCCTAATTAGAAATACGGCCATGCTTTTGTCAGCGCTCACCTAGAGCTGTGGAAATCAGCCGGTGCATGTTAAAAAGCTGCGACCGCCTCACTTTGTCACGACCTTTAGCTGAATTACAGCGATGAGTATAAATGACGCGGCGACACACGGACCGCTCGCGAGCCGCGTTCTCAAAGATGATTCTGGAAAGGCTATTTTCTGCCGCTCAGCATGAGCCCAGTAAACATTACAATCCATCAGAGAGAACAAGAGAGAAAAAAACCAGGGTTTGTTTTCACACTTAAAGGAGAGTGTTCTTAACTTAATCACCACCTTGTTTCGCTACATTTGCATATATTTGCATATTAATTGGACTACAGATTAAAATTGGTTTTGTAATTTTAATTAAGTGTCCACAAAGGTATATGATTAGAACTGTTTAAAATACAGGCTGACAGAGCGAGCCGGAGCGGCGTCGGGCCCGTCCTCTTCCGTGGAGGTGGATTACTTTCAGGGAATGCCTGCTTTATGATAGTTATTTTTAATCTTTACTAGATTATGCAGCTAAAGTGGCTGGGTGGGGGCGAGAGGGAGGAGCGGACGGGCTATCAAAATCATTCTCATTTTTCAGCGCTCATTTGCCGTTCTGTTGATTCGCCGTACTCAACAAAAGTCCTTTGTAGCATTTCCTGATTGCAAATTAAGAGGCCAGGCTCTAAGTATAAAGAACAGAATTTTGATTTAGTGCATAAGTAACCAAATTATGCAAATGTGTTTATAAGTGCAGTAAAGCATTGAGGAATAAACAGCCGTGCTGTCCTTGCCGGTTTACCTTGAGAAACCTTCTCTTAAAGAACCCTTCAAATCGAAATGTGACTTTTGGGCTTTTTAGGTCTGCTGGCTTTCAGCTCATCTATACGGTTTGTGCAGTCGTAAAAGTGCAACCGTTAGCAGATATATGCATGTGAATTGTAACAATCTTTATTTTTCAGGAAAATGGGCAAAAAGTCCACGAGCAAACATGGAATTTTCTTTTAAGGTTCTCTCAAAGTTATGAACAAATGTTCTTCCAGCAACATTAATAGAACGATCACTCAGAGTCATCAGTTTTTTAATAATGTCTTAAAAACATTATTTAAAACATTCATTATTTCAGTTGAATATTTGTCTAACATTTTGTTAAATGTTACTACTTGTTTCAGAACATTCTAAAGTAACGTTTCCATAATGTTTGAAGAATGATACAATGGAACATAACCAAGGAAAAACTGGACATTTTGAATGTTGAGAGAATATTCAGAATGAATGTTTTTTATAACTTAATGTGCAAAGTGTTCTTAGAACATATCTTGGATAAAAAACATCTGCTAAATGAAGAAATGTATGCTTAGCTGACAATATAATAAGCAAACAACTATAGTATTAGGCAAAAATAGTCTATTTTAAACATTAAGTAATGAGTAAACTATATTTCTTGGACAGTTTTTTTTTTTTTTTTTTTTTTTTTTGATGCATTCTGGAATGTCTTTCTCCAAGGACGTACATTATATTGCCAAAAGTCTTGTGACGCCTGCCTTTACATGCACATTAGCTTTAATGCCATCCCATTCTTAATCCGTAGGGTTTAATATGGAGTTGTCCCACCCTTTGCAGCTATAACAGCTTCAACTCTTCTGGGAAGGCTTTCCACAAGGTTTAGGAGTGTGTTTATGGGAATTTTTGACCATTCTTCTAGAAGCGCATTTGTGAGGTCAGGCACTGATGTTGGACGAGAAGGCCTGGCTCGCAGTCTCCGCTCTAATTCATCCCAAAGGTGTTCTATCGGGATGAGGTCAGGACTCTGTGCAGGCCAGTCAAGTTCCTCCAAACCAAACTCGCTCATCCATGTCTTTATGGACCGACGCTTTGTGCACTGGAGCGCAGTCATGTTGGGACAGGAAGGGGCCGTCCCCAAACTGTTCCCACAAAGTTGGGAGCATGAAATTGTCCAAAATGTCTTGGTATGCTGAAGCATTAAGAGTACCTTTCACTGGAACTAAGGGGCCAAGCCCAACCCCTGAAAAACAACCCCACCCCATAATCCCCCCTCCACCAAACTTTACACTTGGCACAATGCAGTCAGGCAAGTCCCGTTCCCCTGGCAACCGCCAAACCCAGACTCGTCCATGGGATTGGCAGACAGAGAAGCGTGATTGGTCACTCCAGAGAACACGTCTCACTGCTCTAGAGTCCAGTGGCGGCGTGCTTTACCCCACTGCATCCCACGCTTTGCATTGCTCTTGGTGATGTAAGGCTTGGATGAGCTGCTCGGCCATGGAAACCCATTCCATGAAGCTCTCTACACACTGTTCTTGAGCTCATCTGAAGGCCACAGAAGTTTGGAGGTCTGTAGCTATTGACTCTGCAGAAAGTTGGCGTCTTCTGCGCACTGTGACCCTCAGCATGCGCTGACCCCGCTCTGTGATTTTACGTGGCCTATCACTTCGTGGCTGAGTTGCTGTTGTTCCCAATCGCTTCCACTTTGTTATAATCCCACTAACAGTTGAGCGTGGAATATTTAGTAGTGAGGAAATGTCAGGAATGGACTTATTGCACAGGTGGCAACCTATCACGGTACCACGCTTGAGTTCACTGAGCTCCTGAGAGCGACCCATTCTTTCACAAATGTTTGTAGAAGCGTCTGCATGCCTAGTGCTTGATTTATACACCTGTGGCCATGAAGGGATTGAACACCTGAACTCAGGGATTTGGAGGGGCGTCACAATACTTTTGGCAATATAGTGTATGAATGCATGAAGATGAAACCTTTAGGAACAACCTTCACATTTACAATGACACGAATGCCCCCTAAAATGCAGCCTACATAATGAGCTTACTAGGCGTTGGAACAGAGCCACATTATTTCAGTCTTTGCTGTTGTTGCTCTCAACAAGTTTGTATTTCTGAGACACAATGAAAGACGCACTGCTCAACATCTGATCTGTCCGTTAGTTACACCAGCGGCTCTGTTTACTAGAGTACAAGATTGCCATTTAATGAACAGTAATATAGACTTTTACATTATGGACTTCACAGACATCTGCCATTCTAGGTGTGTTGATAAAAACATC
>CM077205.1:40615797-40648297 GCA_039654625.1 Rhinogobio ventralis | reverse complement strand
CTAAAGTAACCGAGACTACATCGGGTCTGTAGTTAACTGAGACTATATCGGGTCTAAAGTAACCGAGACTACATCGGGTCTAAAGTAACCGAGACTACATCGGGTCTGTAGTTAACCGAGACTATATCGGGTCTATAGGTAACCGAGACTATATCGGGTCTGTAGTTAACCGAGACTATATCGGGTCTGTAGTTAACCGAGACTATATCGGGTCTATAGTTAACCGAGACTATATCGGGTCTGTAGTTAACCGAGACTATATCGGGTCTATAGTTAACCGAGACTATATTAGGTCTATAGTTAACCGAGACTATATCGGGTCTATAGTTAACCGAGACTATATCAGGTCTATAGTTAACCGAGACTATATCGGGTCTATAGTTAACCGAGACTATATCAGGTCTATAGTTAACAGAGACTATATCGGATCTATAGTTAACCGAGACTATATCGGGTCTATAGTTAACCGAGACTATATCAGGTCTATAGTTAACCAAGACTATATCGGGTCTAAAGTAACCGAGACTATATCGGGTCTATAGTTAACCGAGACTATATCGGGTCTATAGGTAACCGAGACTATATCGGGTCTATAGGTAACCGAGACTATATCGGGTCTATAGTTAACCGAGACTATATCGGGTCTAAAGTAACCGAGACTATATCGGGTCTATAGTTAACCGAGACTATATCGGGTCTGTAGTTAACCGAGACTATATCGGGTCTATAGTTAACCGAGACTATATCGGGTCTATAGTTAACAGAGACTATATCGGATCTATAGTTAACCGAGACTATATCGGGTCTATAGTTAACCGAGACTATATCAGGTCTATAGTTAACCGAGACTATATCGGGTCTATAGTTAACAGAGACTATATCGGATCTATAGTTAACCGAGACTATATCGGGTCTATAGTTAACCGAGACTATATCAGGTCTATAGTTAACCGAGACTATATCGGGTCTATAGTTAACCGAGACTATATCAGGTCTATAGTTAACCGAGACTATATCGGGTCTAAAGTAACCGAGACTATATCGGGTCTATAGTTAACCGAGACTATATCGGGTCTATAGGTAACCGAGACTATATCGGGTCTATAGGTAACCGAGACTATATCGGGTCTATAGTTAACCGAGACTATATCGGGTCTATAGTGTCTATATTTCTATATTTAATATAGACATTTTATATTACATTATTACATTTATTTTCAAATCAATGTGAATATATATATATATATATAGCCCTGTAAATGTGGATGGTCTTGTGCTGGTCATCTGTGTGACATCAGAAAGCTGCAGACGTTTGTGCAGTTTAGCTTCACAAAATTTTGAGCTCTGAAAGCTACAGGATGTTTCATAGTTTTGTTTCTCAAAATATAAAGAAACACTTGCTTCCCTGTGATTCCTTTAAAACTGTGAATTCCAGGCCTGAAGTGTGATCTATATAACACACTTTCAGCAGCTCATTCTGTGACTTTCACGTGTTTTTACGGAGGTAATTGTTTTAATGGGAATCTCATGCCTGGAGCCTCTCGGTCCCAAACTGCTGTTTAACCGCAACCTTATCAGACACAATTAGCTTTACCTTTACATTTCTTTCTGCTGCTCTCGCGCATGTTATTACCTAGACTGCCGTGGCCGCTCTTTTATAATTATTGACCATGACTTATTGTAATTAGTTTATTTAAGCCGAATAGGTGGAATAGCAGCCTGAGGCGGTTCAGCTTTCCGAGGTTTCCCCGCCGTCTTCATCAGCACCTGCCCGATCAAACCATGACAGCTCGTGTTGACAGAATAAATGCTTTGTCAGCAGAAGTACTTTGTTTTTTTCTGGTTATTGTGTTATTACACAGCTGACATTCAACAAGAAGACAAAGTCCCGCAGCGAGGGGTATCAATAAATCTGACAGACGGCTCTGAAGACCACCTATGTGTCGTGATAACAGCCTCAGAGGGACGGAAATCATATTTCAGCTCAGAACTCGACATCCGCGTGAACTCCAGATGCTTTCGGGGCCAGTAATGAAACATCAGTCTTCCGGCTCTTATCCGTCCAGAAGTTCAGACTCCGTCATTATTCACTCGCGTCCCGAACCTGAATGTCTTGTGTGGATCTAAGCAGGAGTCAGAGCTGTTATGTGCCATCGCTTTGTGTGAGCAAAAGACCCGAATTTAAGTTGAGTTCAATCACGGATAATCTTTGAGTCATGTGAACTTTGTGCTTTTTGGCTGTAATTGTACTGCCTGACTTTTGAGGAGTGTGGAAATGATGGAAACGATTGCATTTTGTATGTTAGGCTGAATCATGGCAAAGAAATGTGAGTTTGCAGTCTGAGTTCTGCAAAAAAAAACTTTTCTTATTTAGTATTTTTGACTTGTTTCCAGTCCAAATATCTAAAAATTCTTAAATCAAGATGATTTTACTACATAAGTAAAAGGACATAAGATAAGTTTTCTGGGGGAAATAATCTAAATTTAGTGAGTTTTTGCTTAAAACAAGCAAAATGATCTGCCAATGAGGTAAGAAAAATAATCTTGTTTCTGTTTGGGACACAAGAAACAAGATTTCAATCAGAAATCTGCAAGCAGTGATGAAAGGGCCCTCGCCCCGTGCCACCGCCACCCGCTGCCCTCAGGAAAACAGCGAATGTGGGCGACATGCATTTAAACGGGTAAATATAGGAGAAAAATGGCAAAGTCACTTCGATGTGCCACACTTCCTGTTTCCAGCAGGTGGCGCTATGACTATAACTGAATATTAGCATGTAGAGTCTTCAGGTCAGGACTCTTATCAAACATGTGATCGGACATTACAACAGCTTCCTGTGTCACATCAGACTTTGAGAGGCCGCCACGGACACGCCCTTCAGCGAAAACTCAAGATCTTCGCAATTTAACTTCACAAAGGCCTTTAGATTAGACTGACCAAATATGATGTTGATCTGATTAAATCTCTAGGAGGAGTTCGTTAAATGGCAGAGAAAATTCAAAATATCTCACTTCCTGTTGTTTTTCAGATTTTGCTCCCATGGGATTTCTTGTAGGTGTTGGGCTGTTACATGTGTCTACCGAATGTCATACTTGTATGTGAAACATAGCGCGAATGGCGCTTAGTTTAAATTTTGTAGGTGGCGCTATCAAGCCATTTTGCCACGCCTAATTATGAAAGTCATATCAGACGTAAATCTTCACCACTTCTGACGCCTGTGTCATGAGCTTTCGAGCATGTTTAGGCTCTCAAAGATGCGATTCATTTCAGAGAAGAAGAAGAATAGACTGAGCGATTACAATAGAGTCCTCACACCATCGGTGCTCAGATTATTTTTACAAGCTTATTTTTCTTACCCCATTGGCAGATAATTTAGCTTGTTTTAAGCAGAAACTTGATTTTATTTTCCAAAAAACAAGAAAAAAATATTTCACTTATCTAGTAAAATCATCTTGATTTAAGAATTTTTTGTCAAAAATACTAAATACGAAAAGCATTTTTTGCAGTGTGTGTGATGAGAGTGAATCACACAGACCTGAGGACATTTACAGGACTCTTTTCAGATATAATAAATATATTTCATATGTGGAAGAGTGTTTGTTCAGGGTCTGTGTTTGCGCTCAGCACTGAAGAGCTTTGGATCAGAGCGAGTTTCTCCTCAAACTCTGACACTAATGACACATAAACGGCTCGGAGACCATCATCTTATGGGATAAGTGTGTGTGTGTGTGTGTGTGTGCGTGTGTGTGTGTGGTTTTAAGAGTTATTGAGTGCAGCGCTTTTCGTTTACTCTTAAAAATAAAAAAAAGATTCAGCAAAGAAGCCGTTCTTATCAAGAACCTTCTCTCACGGGACGAGGTTCTGCATCTCTGGAGAGAAAGTCCTGGTCAGTATTAGTGTTTTCTCTATTATGCTTTACGAATTTTCCCTTTCATGTCGTGTGTAATAAAGCTGTTTGTGGATGTAAAAGCTGTGCAAAGTTTCAAAGATCAAAGATAAATGAAGTTCTGTCAGGATCACTATCGTCAAAGTGATAGACAATTAGTATATAGTTTGGATTGGCGGTATGGTTCTGCTCTGGGCAAGAACTCCCTGCACATTCATGCAGCCTAGCATGGATAAGAGCAGGGAGAGCAGTGATAAACTACGAGCTTGACTAACGTGACCTGCCAGAACTAACGCTATATGCTGGATTTGGAAGTGATTCTGAACTGAAGTCTCACTTTCCTGCTGAACCTATGTTACAATGTAACTAATTTGCATATTGCCAGCCTCTGGTCTTGATTGGCTGAACAGCGTCTCTTTGCCCCGCCCTCACACACTGTAGTTAATTTGCATAATGCCCGCCTCTGGTCCTGATTGGCTGAACAATCAGGCAATGTCATTGTTACAGTGTAATTCTATATTTAAGTACTGAGTAATATTAATGAACTACTCTTAGCCCCGCCCTCTCTCACTGTAGTTGTCTCTGAGACTGGAAGAGTTTGGTTGGTGTTGTTCATGTGGAGAAGATGCTGTTTTCTGCTGAGATTGAGACGGTCAAACCCACGCCATCGTTACTGTTCATATCAGGGCCGTCGCCAGAAAATACAGAATGGAGGGGCTTTTCATTTTCATAGGGGGAACACTTTTTATGATCTACGAAACATTTACAGAACAATAGCATCACGTATTTAGTCTAATATAACAGAAATAGACCAAGTTCTATATTAAAACGACACCAAATCACAAAATATGAATTTTCTGATCATAGGCGGAGGGTGAACCAATGTGGATATGCGCTTCACCTTTATACGTTTCGTGTCACCTCACAACCTACACATCCCAGCATAAACGATAAATTATTTGTTCTTAAAGTGTCTACGTTCACAAACCACTGTTTTAACAGAATTTTAATAGAAAAGCAAGCATACTATATATATATATATGCGGGATTTGGCATGGCAGAAAGCTCGCAAGAACGCTCATTTTATTATCATTAAACAGCAGTTATACATCTTCATCCTGATCTCACAAAGTTCCATTATAATCAGTGACGCTGATGCACAATGAATCACTTATTTACATGCTTTTTATAATGAGAAGGGTTTGCTAGCGTGCAGAACTCAGAACCCACTCATCGCTCATTACGGAGAAAACTGATCCAAGACCAGTGTTAAAAGCAATCAGAAGCACATGAAAGCTTGCTTCCACCACAGAATTACATAGTTTTTTAAAGATGGGGAAGAAAAGCCTTGCCCAGCCTTACACGCGCTCCGCCTAATCTGACGATGTGTTGTTTAACGTTACCATTCTAGAGATTAGTGTTCCTATGAGCTAAATGCTGCTGAAGAAGTTTCGTTATTAAACACGTGAATCATCAATGCCCCCCCTTGGTGACAGGCCTGGTTCGTATCACTGTGTGTCAAGAGCTGAGATTCAGATATGATAATGAGTGTTAGCTTTCTGACCAATCACAGCAGAGCAGCTCTCAGAGAGGCGGGGCTTAGAGAGACTGAATCTTCTGATGAAGCGTTTCAGACGCAGAAAAACGAGGTAATGTGCAATGTGTGTTATAAGAAAATTAAAGTGTTTTTTTGACCTTTGATGCATGTGAACCTGTTGTTGGAGACAAAAAAAATAGAAGCCTTTAAAATAGTACAATAGGGCAGTTTAAGTGCAACATCTGTTGTGCTGATGATTATTAATACACAAATTAATGCACTTCATCTAAGGAGCAAGACAATCTAGAGGGTTTAAGAGCAGAAATGTGCAATATTTTTAATGATGCTCGTTATATGAGCTGTAAAGTTCTCGATTTGTCCTTTTAGCTGTTAAAGGTATGATCTTCAGGTTGTGTTATTGATAGTTTTGTGAGTCTGATGCATGTAAAATGTTTTTGATTGACAGTTGCATTGCATCCCTTTCTGGTGTCCTTGAATCATGTGAAATTTACTACAAGTAAGTGATTTTATGACACTGTTAACACATGTTGTTCATGTCTTGTGTTTTGTTAAAAAGATTCGGTTGCACTTTATTTTAAGGTGTCATTGTTACAGTGTAATTCTATATTTAAGTACTGAGTAATATTGACACATGTACTTACTATAGGGTTAGGGTTTGGTTGAGGGTTAGTTGCATGTAATTATGCATGATTTACTGTTATTACTATGGTAAGTACATGTAACGTGTAACAAGGACACTGTAAAATAAAGTGTTACCAAACGTTTTGTTATATATATTTATATAGCTTCTAACATTTCTATGTTAAACCTTTATTTTTAAGAGTGTACAGCTCTAAACTCTGGGATCTGTTTGTTTTTATACCTGAGATGGAAAACATTAGGATAATATTCAGATCCGTTTATGAGAGGAATGGTCAGAGATCAATAGTAGTTTTGTAATGAATGTGGGTTAGAAGCTCCTCCTGAAAAAAAACAAAAAACCCACTGATATAAAGTTGTTCTTTCATTCCCAAATTCAGGCCAAATTGCATCATAAAATATTTAACCTCCGAATAAGTACGTGAGCTGTGCGATCCTCAGAACAGACGCGTCAGATATATGGGCATTCCAGGTATCCATAAAAAGGGAATATTCAAATGAGGGAACATTAGAATATTAAATCTTGATTTATTTATGCGAGTGCCATTAGGGGTTATCATCTGGATCAGCAAACAATTTTTCAGGGGTTGAGATTTTTTATGTAGTAGCAGACACATTTAGCACCCGAAACATCCTGGCCGATTTCCGCCCATAAAAATGGCAGCCGATATTATAATGCAAATCCCTTATGGGAAAATACCTGCGCGATGCCTGCATATAAATGATGTGGCATTGTACCTCTCTCGCTCTCTCTCACCTTATTACCGAATTACGGAGAGCTGCGAGAGAGGGGTGAGGGGGAAAGGTGATGATGGATTCTTTGTGGATGACACGGAAAAGCATTATGAAGCCCCCGTTTGTCAGGCCAACATTAAGGGCTAATTTTGAAAATCTAGCGTGCAGTCAATTTCCTCCGGCCCGAGGGTGAAAGGTAGCGCGGTGACAGGAGGGCTAATTTCACCCTCCTTATTTACCTCTATGCATCATTTCTGAGCGCTGCGCTGACACCCCGACGCCCGCTTTAAAAATGACACCACTGCCACCACACGCCCGGATATTAACGACGACACGCCGCCTCCGAGTGTGTGTGTGTGTGTGTGCAGCAGCATCGAGAAGAGAAAGGTAAACCTGGCAAATCTATCATTTTAATAACAGCAAGCAAGGTTAATGTAGTTTACCTTACACAGGGGGTGTATAAAGGGCCGTAATCTAGCAGCCAAAACACATAGATGTGATTTTAAACAGACACGGGCTGGCCTGCGACACACACGGCTGCTCTGATGGCTGTTTGTTGTGTAGCACGCAGCAGAAAAATCAAAGTCTTAATGCTATTGTGTGCCCGTAACCATCTGTCAAAGCCACACGGAGATGAGAGCGAGATTACCCAGAATAAACAGGAATGCCGGAGCGTCGGTGAGACCCTGGGGCGAAAAGACAAGACGAGGGAGGGAAGCGCTTCACGGAGGGACATCAAAGCCATTGTGATTCAAGGACCATCGGTGTTCGTAACGCCGCCAATCTCACACACAGACACCATGATGATGATGATGATGATGACGTATTTTCATCGGTAGAAACTTTTCCCTTTGAGACGCCAGCAGTGTCAGAGAAGCGTTCAGCAGATCCTGAGGCGGTCGTGAGCGTGTGCGAGCAGTTCCTGAGGTGGCGGATCTGTGTAAATTTACCGTGAAGTCTCTGGAAGAGCTATTCAAGTGGCAGATTTTCCCTTTAAACCCTCATTCGGAGAGGATGCAAACCAACAAACCGCAGCTGTCGCGAAGAGAACAACGCGACAATCTCTCAAATATTCCTCTCCAATTAACCTGATTCCTTGTGCTGCTTCTAGAGGTCATTTAAACACTTGATGAGATTAATGAAGTCACCAGAGCAGATATAAACCTGGATGTTTAGCGTTCAGCTCGGATTCTGTCATCCAGAAGTCACTCAGCAAACCTCGACCTAAGAGACGTTTGCACTGCACAGAATACTTGTCTTATTAGTTTTTGTCTTTTCAAGCACGAATATCTAAACGTTCTTAAATAAAGACACATTTACTGGAGAAGCAAAATGATATTAAGTCTTTTTTTCTGAAACATGTAGGAAAGTATAAAGTATCCTTTGCTGAGAAGCCAATTATCAAGCTCCGTGGAAAAACACTAAATGAAAGAAATATTTGATTAATACCGAGATGTATCAAATTGAATATTGACTATTTTACCCAATTTTTGGTATGCTGTACATTTTAACCAGAAACTCAAATACAATCACAAATGCATTGCACATATTTGTGTTTTTGTGGCAGATACTCAAAGAAACAATATGCCTGGGCCATTCCATCCATTCTGTTATCATTCATCCAGATATAAACATGTCAGTTGTATTTGCATTGCATTATGAGTAGTGGTTGGAAGGCACAAAATCAAGCTTGTGTTGCTAGAATCATTTGCGTTTTTGTACTTGCGTAGAGTATGTTCGAGTACTGTATCATTAGCTCAGCAACGTGCAAATGTCAAAACCGAATGCGCTTTGTGTGCAGAATGCGTTTTGTATGATGCACTTATGAGGTTGATTTGAGTTGGGATGCTGAAGACTGCAGCCTGTGTGTAGCCTATGGCAGCGGATGGTTTGTGTGTGTGTGTGTGTCAGTGTGTGAGGGACAGCGTGTGCTGCTCGACTCCTGTCAGGCTGAAAGCACTTCCTGTGTCCCTGCTCTCTCAGGTCATGTTTGAACTAAATAACCATCAGTCAAACTCTTGCCCTGTCTGCTCCTGCTCTCCGAGAACAGCACCTCTTCTCCTGTGATCTGTCCGTCATCCAGGAACCTGAGCTACAGTGTGTGAGAACTGAAGTCTCACCGTCGTTGTGTGTTTGTGTTGCATTTGTGGCATTATTTATTACAGCACAATAAAAGTGTCCCTCAGTTTGAGTGTTGAGCTGTGCTGAAAATCCTGTTCTCGGGTCAATTTAAATCGCTGAATCTCTCATACTGGATTATCACCATATTCATGCTATATTTTGAAGTTGTTATACCCTGTGCGAGAAAAGTCAGTACGTTTTATTCCAATGCAATAAGCAATGCAATGCCAGAATAAATGGCTGAATAAAAACAAAAGAATAATGAAGATTAGATCTCATACCAGGTGTGAAAGGTTTGTCGAGTGAGAACAATAGAAACGTGAATGGGGCAGCTCACCACACCAGACACAGATAATAGACTGCAAATGGGGGTTTACAGGGCAATACATTTTTTTATTCGCATTTTATTAGCCTTCTCTAAAAACACACACAACATGGTCTTTGAAAATATTTCATAAAATATGAAATATGAATATGCATAATTTTAGAGATATCGTCCTCAGATTTGAAATGAAGCTTGACCAGACTTGTGGCTTCACCTAACCCTAACCCTAAGTTGTTATACCACATCCATATAATATTTTTATACATTTAGATATTATATTCTTTATATATATATATATATATATATATATATATATATATTTTATGTTTGAGCTTATATATCTCCATATTAATAACAGTCTGAGTAATTCTGAGCCTTGAACTGTAAACGCCCAAGTTTTGGCTTTCTAAATATATGATGATTATGTGTCTATCCAGAATGACTTTGAATTTTGAGTATGTCATCTATGCCACACTTGCCAAAATGCCAGTTGCATGGTAAGGGTTTAACCAGCATTTTCCTGGAAAAGAAAATCCTTTCCGGGTCAAAATGATCGAAACACACTGTAAGTTACAGTAATGCACTCACAATGAATGTAAATAGACCAGGCAATGAACATTAAAATGCAGTGTTACAAAAGTAAAAGCCATTATATGTGTTAACTTGAGACTGGAGTGATAAAAAGCTTTCCTGAAGCTCAAGCAGCAGAGAACGTCCTGTTTCGAGCCATTTCACTTAAAATATAACTTCTGTCATTATTTAAGTTTTCCAAACATGTATTTTTAGCATGGAATGCCAACGGTCATGGGTTCGACTCCCAGGGAATGCATGAACTGATCGAATGTGAGTCACTTTGGATAAAAGCGTCTGCCAAACGCATAAATGTAGAAAATCACTTACTAATCTAGTCTGTTTAACGATATATTTCATTATTCTTAAATTAGCACCAAAAATACCAGAGAGGAACCGTTTACATGTTGAATGACATCAGTAACACATCCTAGAAAAGTAGTCGGACAATTTAGACACTTTACAGCTCAAATAATTAACAGTTTTTGCAAAAATACAAGCCTGACATTTAAACCTCTGACCCGCAGACACCATGAATCCATGCAAATGCTATTTTTATTTGTTTTTACAAACTGAGGTATATGTTAAAATTATTATTGTAGTAATCTACATTAAAGGTCGATGGAGTTGAAGTGATATTGAACTCGACACATTGTTTCAGGCCCGTCTAAGCGTCACCGGTCAGTTCTACTGTACAGCAGCCCTTTAATTACGTGTCCAAATCTGCTTATTAAACTCATTTTATATGATATTCCATTGTAAATAGTGATTGAATTGGGAAGCACACCTCTTGGGTACAACATAAAGCAGAATATTTAATCGTACTCCTGCAAATGAAAGGACACATTTTAAATGCGTTTTAATGAGTTTGTAGGTTTGCGCGCTTGTGCAGTCCATAATTACGGCATTATTTGGCTGCGGCTTCATGCCGCGACTGACACATCATTCTCACGGAGGGGGTGTCCGGCGACGAGAGAGGAGGTGAAGTTTGAGCTGCTGATGATGGGGGAGACAGCTTTGGTTACCTTGACGACACATTTATTTATGGTTGCCTGAGATGATGACATGTGGTAATGTTCCATACCTGCTGACGGGGGGGTGATGGGGGGTCTCCTGTTTCAGCCTCAGTTGACAATTAAGACCTGGGTGACTGTAGCCGGGGGTTAATACTGCTCATTAAAAGAACTAGGTCATTAGCAGGGAATCAGGGCTCTTAAGGCAGCACAAGGAAGGTGGGGGGGGGAGGGTGTGTGTGTGTGGAGTCAAATCTGCATCTCCATGAACACGACTCTTACATTAATTAACCTCCCTTTTCCTGGTTGAGGAAAAAAATCTGTTATCATATATTCACATGGCTGTACACCAATTAATTGCAAAGAAAAAAGAAGGCAGTTTACCGTCATCCCAGCGGTCGCCCTGTCTGCCTGCGCAGGAGATCCATTATTCCAGGGAAGGAGAGGAGACGTGGAAAAAAAGAGAGAGAAAGAAAAAAGTCTAATGTGTATGATGAGTAAAATGAAGATCGGGGCCCGAGTCAGGGGGGGAAACACGGGAATAAAAGCCTCGGAAATGAAAATAAATAATCTTGGCTAATACCTCACCTTAGGAGAGCAGGCGGGGCCGCAGCCAATCAGAGCGCTCTGGAAACACCTTCACCGTCGTTACGCACACACACACTCTGACCTTCAGTGCAGAGGCTTAGAGAAGACGGCCATGATCAGCACACACACTCGCGTGGCCCTCGGGAGACGGGCGCATGTTCCTCTCTGAGAAACAACATCAGAGCATCAGAAACAGATAGAGGACCTGCTCATCTCTGGGTGTCAGTGAGACCACACACACACTTACACACACTCACACATGTTGGGTTTTCATGTTTTATGGGGACTTTCCATAGACATAATGGTTTTTATATACTGTACAAACTGTACATTCTATCCCCTTACACTACCCCTACCCCTAAACCTACCCATCACACACACACACACACACACACACTACCCCTACCCCTAAACCTACCCATCACACACACACACACACACTACCCCTACCCATCACAGGAAACTTTCTGCATTTTTACATTTTCAAAACACATCACTTAGTATGAATTATAAGCTGTTTTCCTCATGGGGACCAAAAAATTTCCCTACAAGGACAAGGATTTCGGATATTGCCATCTTTGTGGGGACATTTTGTCCACATAACGTAGGGTTTACCAGGCCCCACACACACACACATGTTAAATTCCCCAACACATCTAGTTCTTATGCAAACGTTGATCACATTTGGAATAAAAAGGAAAATATAAGCTAATGCAGCCAAGACCAAACTTTAAGAATATGCAATGCATGCAGTCCCGAAAACAGAATTGATTAGTTCACCTCTCGAGTCTTCGGGCTCGAGTCATTCGTTCTCCAACTCACAGCCCCATCGGCTGAATGCAGAAGATCCTGTACTGAACCGATGGCATGTAGCGCATGCGGGGTCAACACAAAATGAACGAATCGCTCTCTGAGACAACTCGGTGTTCCCGAGTCATATTTAAGATTAGTTCAAAAAGAACGAATCGTTCATGAACGACGCATCACTAACGCAGTAGTCAGCAGAACTCAACTGCACGCACGCTGGAAGAAGTAGAAGAAGAAGATGAGTGTAAACAATCTTTGCCGGTGTTGTACAAAGTACACGGAGTACTTACCAACACAATCATCATTTTTGAGAGAAATAGTAAAGGTGAATGCATATACGAACGTTTAGGATTAGAACGAATTCAACCCAAGCGCTCTCTGATGACGTGGCTGATTACGTTACTGTTGATCATCTGTCAATCATCGTATAAAGCCCGTCCTGACAATTTGATTGGTCTGAACAGCTCCTGTTCGGGCATAGTTACTCCACAACGGATCAAGTCCAGACCGAACTTCCCGACCTCAAATGTTGTGGGCGGGGCTAAGTTCGGCTGGCATCCAGGCTAGTGTTTCAGCAAAAGTCAATGCAATGGATTTCTGTAGTTTAGATTGTTTCTGTAAAGTCCAGTAAAATCTTTTTGTGCAGTGCATGTTGCTTTTCATTCCGTAAGTCCACACTGTAAAATTTCGGACTCAAGGACCTTTAGGGTTCACAGTGAAGTGCGTTTCAACTAAAGGTCAGTTCAGCATTTCTTTACCACCTAGTTTAGATTGTTTCTGTGAGCGGATCAGTGTGTTTCTGTAAACTTCAGTGTGTGTGTTTCTGTAAACTTCAGTGTGTGTGTTTCTGTAAACTTCAGTGTGTGTGTGTGTGTGGATCAGTGTGTTTCTGTAAACTTCAGTGTGTGTTTCTGTAAACTTCAGTGTGTGTGTTTCTGTAAACTTCAGTGTGTGTGTGCAGTGAGCAGATAAGTGTGTTTCTGTAAACTTCAGTGTGTGTGTTTCTGTAAACCTCAGTGTGTGTTTCTGTAAACTTCAGTGTGTGTGTTTCTGTAAACTTCAGTGTGTGTGTGCAGTGAGCAGATAAGTGTGTTTCTGTAAACTTCAGTGTGTGTGTGTGTGTGTGTGGATCAGTGTGTTTCTGTAAACTTCAGTGTGTGTGTGTGTGTGTGTGTGGATCAGTGTGTTTCTGTAAACTTCAGTGTGTGTGTGTGTGTGAGCGGATCAGTGTGTTTCTGTAAACTTCAGTGTGTGTGTGTGTGTGAGCGGATCAGTCTGTTTCTGTAAACTTCAGTGTGTGTGTGAGCGGATCAGTGTGTTTCTGTAAACTTCAGTGTGTGTGTGAGTGGATCAGTGTGTTTCTGTAAACTTCAGTGTGTGTGTGTGTGAGCGGATCAGTCTGTTTCTGTAAACTTCAGTGTGTGTGTGAGCGGATCAGTGTGTTTCTGTAAACTTCAGTGTGTGTGTGTGTGAGCGGATCAGTCTGTTTCTGTAAACTTCAGTGTGTGTGTGAGCGGATCAGTGTGTTTCTGTAAACTTCAGTGTGTGTGTGTGTGAGCGGATCAGTGTGTTTCTGTAAACTTCAGTGTGTGTGTGTGAGCGGATCAGTGTGTGTGTTTCTGTAAACTTCAGTGTGTGTGTGTGAGCGGATCAGTGTGTTTCTGTAAACTTCAGTGTGTGTGTGTGTGAGCGGATCAGTCTGTTTCTGTAAACTTCAGTGTGTGTGTGAGTGGATCAGTGTGTTTCTGTAAACTTCAGTGTGTGTGTGTGTGAGCGGATCAGTGTGTTTCTGTAAACTTCAGTGTGTGTGTGTGAGCGGATCAGTGTGTTTCTGTAAACTTCAGTGTGTGTGTGAGTGGATCAGTGTGTTTCTGTAAACTTCAGTGTGTGTGTGAGTGGATCAGTGTGTTTCTGTAAACTTTAGTGTGTGTGTTTGTGTGTGTGTGTGAGCGGATCAGTGTGTTTCTGTAAACTTCAGTGTGTGTGTGAGCGGATCAGTGTGTTTCTGTAAACTTTAGTGTGTGTGTGTGTGTGTGTGTGAGCGGATCAGTGTGTTTCTGTAAACTTTAGTGTGTGTGTGTGTGTGTGTGAGCGGATCAGTGTGTTTCTGTAAACTTCAGTGTGTGTGTGAGCGGATCAGTGTGTTTCTGTAAACTTCAGTGTGTGTGTGTGAGCGGATCAGTGTGTTTCTGTAAACTTCAGTGTGTGTGTGAGTGGATCAGTGTGTTTCTGTAAACTTCAGTGTGTGTGTGAGTGGATCAGTGTGTTTCTGTAAACTTTAGTGTGTGTGTTTGTGTGTGTGTGTGAGCGGATCAGTGTGTTTCTGTAAACTTCAGTGTGTGTGTGAGCGGATCAGTGTGTTTCTGTAAACTTTAGTGTGTGTGTGTGTGTGTGTGAGCGGATCAGTGTGTTTTGTCTCTTTAACTCTTGTTTGTAATCTGACTCTTTGACCTTCTGATTCAGATCAAAGCTCGGCCGTCTGTCCAACTGCTCTCTTCTCACTCCAGTTTTACTGTCGCCTGACCTCGCTCAGCGAGAGTTAATTGGCTTCTTCCGATTGAAATTCAGCAAATCACTCCAGAAAAATATCCCCCCCCCCTTATTTATTCCCATGCCTTGTCATCATCTGAGGACGCCTCTATTGATGGATCAGATGTAATGTTTATCAATAATTATTCAATGGAGGGAGTTTAAGGTACAGTGGCTGGATTTGTAAGATCATTTGTAACGGTAACCCTTCTTCAAACACTCAAACCACACAATATTTGCTCCGCAGTTCTTCATAGATCTAAGCGCTGATTTTTCATGATAATTCTCCTGTATCACAGTTGTGAGATGGAGCGATCCAAACTTAAATGATATAATACGTCAGGCTCATTTTGTCATACATATTTAATGTGTTATCAGTTTCCTGAGGTAAGAGCCAAATCGAGACACACGAGTCTCCGCTTTCTAAGGACTGTAAAAAGTGTCTAAGGGTTTTTCTCCTTTCATCTGTTTAGTTAATGCTTGATTAATATAGACGTATCCCCTGATCATGCTTTTATTTCTGTCTTTTTGTTTTTACGAGTACAAATATGATGAAATTCTCTCTAACACTGAAGTAATACTCTACTGTAGTCCACTTTTACCTCACAGGAACTTTTCACAGTGAAGAGTGTTGGTGAATTTTGTTTACCCTCTCTATAATGAATAAAAACTCTGCAACTATCTGTGGAATAATCACAGGCTGCTGTAACTCGCCTGTAATAACCAGCCTGTAATGTGTGTGTGTGTGTGTGTGTGTGTGTGTGTTTAACGAGCTACAGGAGAGACTAAAATAAGGGATTTGCTCAATTAAGCAATAGCAAGTGAGCTGAGAGACACCTGTGCGTACAGGAAGCTGTTTCTCTCTGTGTGTGTGTGTGTGTGTGTGCAGAAATCACGGCTGATTACCTTCACGAGTGCCGTCTCTTCCCCTACCTGTGCTGCTCACTGACACACACTCACAAACAGCTCATTAACTCATCACTGTCTGGGAAATAACACACGCGTGTTTACAGACTGTGTGACGCTTCTAATGTGGGCAGAGAAACACAGATCAGGGTTTGTCAGAGCATCAGACAGCCTGAAACACACAGGAAAAGAGGACTGTCAGAAATGATCTCGTATATGAAGGGATGTTATCTGTTCGGCTGGAAATGATTCACCTGTAGGACGGCTCCTGGTGGGGTATTTTGCTTTTGCTCCTGAATTTGGGGCATTTTACCCCTAAGACCTGGTTCATTTTTGACCCTTGTCCTCACATTTACACTTATGTATTTGGCAAAGTCTCACATACAACACATTTGATCAGTTCATGCGTTCCCTGGGATTCAAACCCATGACCTTGGTGTTCACAGAGCCATCCATTACTACAGAAACACTGTGAACATGTGTGTGAACAATAAATTACTCAGAGAAACAAACACAACTCCAAACCTTGCAAAACATGTGACAACCTACCCCAAGATTTGTGTAAAAATACAGTTCAAGTCAAGTCAAGTCTCCTTTATTTATATAGCGCTTTTTACAATGCAGATTGTCTCAAAGCAGCTTCACAGTGTTAAACAGGAAAATAATGAACAGAATCTGATTCGGCTGTACAGCCGCTCTGGAGAAAACGGTGATGTCATCAGCTCATTTCAATTATCATATATATTCAAGTAATGTAGTTGATATAGTTAATTTAGTTTAGTAATTACATTTATTTGGATATTTATTTAAAAATGTAGTGTCCCCAACTGAGCAAGCCAGAGGCGACAGTGGCAAGGAACCAAAACTCCATCAGGTGTCCTAATGGAGAAAAATAAACCTTGGGAGAAACCAGGCTCAGTCGGGGTGCCAGTTCTCCTCTGGCCAATTAACAAACAGTGTATGATTATTATTTTGGCAGCCTTATAGGTCAGAAGTAATATTAGATCGGATTATTCGAAGTAGTTCAGTATAGTTCAGTGTTTAAGTTCAAATCTAACTTTATTAAATAGTGATGCGTAATGTTTGAAATGTACACCGATCAGGCATAACATTATGACAACCTTCATAATATTGTGTTGGTCCCCCTTTTGCCCTGACCCGTCGAGTCATGGACTTGTGGTGTACGTACGTGTCAAAGTAACATCCACATGGATGGCAGGACCCAAGGTTTCCCAGCAGAACATTGCCCAAAGCATCACACTGCCTCCGTCGGCTTGCCTTCTTCCCATAGTGCATCCTGGTGCCATGTGTTCCCCAGGTAAGCCACGCACACGCACCCGGCCATCCACGTGATGTAAAAGAACACGTGATTCCTCAGACCAGGCCACCTTCTTCCATTGCTCCGTGGTCCAGTTCTGATGCTCACGTGCCACTGTTGGTGCTTTCGGCGGTGGACAGGGGTCAGCATGGGCTCCCTGACTGGCCAGCGGCTATGCAGCCCCATACGCAACAAACTGAGATGCTCTGTGTATTCTGACACCTTTCTATCAGAACCAGCATTAACTTCTTGAGCAATTTGAGCTCCAGTAGCTCGTCTGTTTGATCGGACCACACGGGCCAGCCTTCGCTCCCCACGTGCATCAATGAGCCTTGGCCGCCCATGACCCTGTCTCCGGTTCTCCACTGTTCCTTCCTTGGAGCACTTTTGATAGATCCTGACCACTGCAGACCGGGAACACCCCACAAGAGCTGCAGTTTTGGAGATGCTCTGACCCAGTCGTCTAGCCATCACAATTTGGCCCTTGTCATAATGTCATGCCCGATCGGTATATGCCAGTGTGGCTTTATCATGTTGTGAATTAAAAAAAAGTGATTATTGATTATTCTTATATACTTAGTGTGACAACTACCCTCAGTCTCCCATACACCACAAAAATGAGTGAGATAATGTTACAAATATATTTAAAATGATTAATTACTATTGCAGAAAATGATGTATAACACGGCTGAATGATGATTCTTGTGCACAGCCGGCAGAAAAAGAGACTAAGGTTGGTAAACCATCGAATTTAAACTTATTAAATGGCAGAAATCCAGAAAGATGAGTAGGAAACCTCTCAGTGGAGCACAAAATACGAAATAAAGGAAAACTCCAGAAGAGAGAGCTGGAACAAACATAATAAAACATTGTTCAATTGTCAGCTCCTTGTAGAGGTTAGAGCAGCAGCTGGAGAGCAGACAAACACGAACAGCAGAGAAATGATTTACAATGAACTTCATTGGGATCAAATTGTAATCTACAATGGGGATCTTAACTTTTCTCCAATGCATTAACTAAGGATGGACATGAAGATCTTCTACATATTAGGAATGACCCATTTAATCCTTTCATTAAAAACCCAGATATATGTGGAAATAATAAACGCTTGTGTACACGACTGAATGTGAATGGTGTTTTTTAGCCTAATAGCAGGTATAAAGACCTTTCCTCCATGTCTTCCTCACAGCTCCTGTCACGAGCGATGAAGACTCCCACGCCTTCGGATGTGAAAGTTGGAGTGCCGTGCATCCTCTTAAGACCAAGTGTCTGTGTGAAGTCAGAAAACATCAATGGTGAGTTCAAGAATTTTCAGGACTGTGAAGTCAAAATCCGCTCATAGTACGGCAGCGATGGCGCGTCCAATCAAAAGACTCGAATTCTATTTGTTTCGTTTCAAGGGATGGTGATGAAGGTCTTCTTCAAGTCGTCATTGAAGTGGACGGATCGGGGAAAGCGCGCTTTCATGACGATGTCTACGGCGGGACTTTTCCATGTGAGCAGGTACGCAGAGTCTCACGCACCGAGTCTGTTTCAAATGTAGAACGAGAGGGAGCGAGAGCTCTCAAAAGCAGAATTTTAAAGGAGATTGAAATAATGGCTCTCAGCTTTTAAAGGGAAGAGCTCATTTTAGGTTAATACGGTAAGCCTGTTGGACCCAATTACTGAAGGTGCTTTTCCATTGTCATGTGGTATTTCTCCTTGAGCAGATTAGCCGTCAGCACAAAAACTCACAGTATCCAGGATTTGGTTCTTTTCTCTGATCTGGCTAAAATGAAGCACTTTCCAGAGAAAAAGAGGAGAGAGTTTGCCGACCGAAATCTGTTGTGTAACAGACATAATAGCTGTTTCCATCCACTTATTTTTCTGTGCATTTTGGGATATTGCATAAAATAAACACTGGATGGAAACGCCAAGATGTGCATAAACTCTAAAAATGTGCATAAAAGCATATGCGCTCCATTGAGGCAGATCACTTCTTTTATCCGATAAGAAGACATGCACTTAATGGAAACACATTTACCGAATAAATCACCTCAATAATCTCATGTGACGTTGCCTCAGCAGAGGCTGTGATTGGATAACTGGACTAGTGGACCAATGGCGTCGTAGCATCTCAAATGTTGGTTTGGTGGCTCTGAAACGCCGGAGTCAAAGTGTGTGGTCAGAATGATTGGGTTTAATTCCCTCCAGAAGCGTCTCACACGATTGAGTTCCCAAACACCAGCATCCCAACGCAAGAGAACGTGACAGCGTGTGCGTGTGTGTGTGTGTGTGTGTATTCCTCCAGAAGCGTCTCACACGATTGAGTTCCCAAACACCAGCATCCCAACGCAAGAGAACGTGACAGCGTTTATTGTGTTTCGCCTGAACTCATTTATGATGGAGGGAAAAAGAGACAGATTGAGCAACTTACATTATTTAATACTGATATTTTGCGCCAAATTCCTAGGAAGTGGCGATTTTATTCTCTTGAACACATGGGATGGAAACGCTGCTTTATTCGCAAATGTTTTATGCTATATTCCAATTTTGAGTACAAATTAAATTCATAACTTTGTATTGAAAAACACAGCTAGTGTAATCCTGGGCACTGCTTCTCACTGAATAACCATCTTACCCCCCCCCCCCCCCTTACCCCCAAGCACATTTTAGTGAACAGTTCCTAAAATAACCATTTTTCCTTAGTGTGAAGAGCATTTGATAATCTAAAGAAGAGTTTCCCACTGTAAAGAACCTGCAAAGATTCTTCATGGAACTATAGATGTCAATACATTTGCATAACATGTATTTAATGTCATCTTGCTCATATTTTCTTTGATTGTGTGAGAGAGTGATGGCACAAGCTGCCCATGTTGGCGTTTGTCTAATCTGACTAGATTCTAACTGCATGATCTTTGACGTCAACAACTAAAGATACTCAAGTGTTTTCCCTCCCTTTTAAAAGTCTATTAATCCTTGCATGTTATTATATGCATTTACCAAAGTTTTTTCCCTGCTTGCATCCCACCAGTTGAGAAGCACTGATCTAAAACGTTAGAAAATCCAGTGGGACTGAGATGGGACTGACATTGGCCTGTTTATGTATTCGATTCTTTGAGATGAAATCATATCTGTGTTCTCGAAAGCATCAACACCTCTCCCGACAGGTTCCTTCCGCACCTTTTGCTCGGCGTTCCCTTTCTCCTCAGCTCATCTTTCTCTCTGTGTTTTCTCTCCTCAGCGGTTCCCCTGCGCTCAGCACTTCCTGCGAGCCGTCACCTAGCCCCGACCGCAACACATTTCTCTTTGTTACCGTCTCTGCCGCGCTCTCCGCCCCTCCTTTCTCAACAAACTGCCTGGAGTGTGCATCGTTCACGGGTCATTACTTTTCAAAGAAATTTAAGCACGGAATGCCATTTAATTTTTCCGAATGTATTCCGTCATTAGAGATCTTAGCTGTCAGAGTGATGCCATTTTTGGTGTGATGTGTTTGTTGCCTCATTTCTTTTAATTTTACCTCCATTAGCTTAATTCTTTTTTAATATTTTCATCTAACGAACTTTACAGTTCATTTTGTTTGAGTGTGTGCTAAGCGAGTTTTATGAAGCAGGCAGTTGGCTTTTCCCATTTGTGGGGCGGCAGCGAAGGCGCCCGGTGCTTCTGTCAGCTTATTTTTGGCACCTTAGCTTGCGGTTCTGCTTCTGTGCCTTGATTATACAAGCAAACAACTGCATGAAGTTCATTAAAAATAAGCAGCAGCTAATTAACCTGAACTTCAGACAAACCGCCACTGTCATCCAAGATCAGTTTGGACCATATTGAATTGTTAAAGATTTGCACCCCCCCCCCCCCCCCCCAACACACACGTGCACACGCGTTTGCAAACTCTTTGTCTTGATGTCTTCACTGAAGCCGGCGACGCTCGCAGTGTGGGCAGTGCTGATTAGCTTAGCTGGGCGTGCTAGCGGCACTTTCCCCTGCCGTGTTTATCTCTGCTGAGCTGATGGGCCGCTGCGGTGTAATGGTGTGTTCAAGCGTCTCGGCCTCATAAAGGTTGTTTTGTACCCTTCTGTTGAGAGGTATCGACATTTACATGCCGCATGTTTGACATTTCTCCCGGGCCTCTGCGTCCATCTCGACTCACCGAACGAGAGCGTGCATTTGATGTGGCCTTGACTCGCCAATGAAGTCTATCTAAAACGCTCCTGTGTTTACCCAGAGGTCGAGAGATACTCCATTAGCGAAACCCTCAAGCCTTTTGTTCATGTAATTTGCTTAATTACTTCGTATCAGCAGACATTGGAGATATGTTTCACCATTCAGATCCTCAGGGAGCGTTCTGTCCGTATTTATTTTATTATCTATCTTTCGTTATCATATTTTAACCATTCTCTATCTCACGTGTCCGGCGGTATTAGCAGCTTGAGAGAGAGAGAGAGAGAGAGAGAAATGGAGGGAAAGGAATTAGCAGGGAGTGAATTAAAATTTCCCCCAAAACAGCAGTGATCAGAGCAAGCAGGTGATAGAACACATAGACAAACACACACTCACACACATGTGGGGCAAGTGAGAGAGGAAATGGAGAAGGCCGTTGGGGAGACGGCAGCAGAGTCAAGCTATTGGATTACTGTCCCCAGTGAATCACTCCTCAACAATCTCTGGCTCTCTCTCTCTCTCTGGTTAATTACTGGGATTTGGGGTTGTTCCTCCATGGGGCTTGTGACTGTGTTTGTCTGCAGGGTGGGTTTAGGGAGGTCTCCACACCCTCCTCTCGCTCCTATATGATCTCTGTCTCCGTTATATTCCTTCTGAGACTGTTTGGGGTCATAGGGCCAAACTCAGATTGAATTCTCTTCACCTTGAGTCTTACACAAAAATAACACACACGTGGTAGGACTGTTCACAGACTAGAGTCAGTGTGCACATGTTTACATCAGGGTTACTCTTTATTTCGATGGTCCACTTTAGTCTAGTCAAGTCATGTCACCTTTATTTATATAGCGCTTTTTACAACACAGATTACCTTAAAGCAGCTTTACAGTGATATAGGAAATTAATTTTGCTTAATAAACCACACATACCCAAGCCACACCCACATAAACAATCCTCAAGCCACACCCAGTCAAAATACTATAAAAATCACACCCACCCAAACCACACCCAAATAAACACACCTCAAACAAGCTATATCAAGCTATACACAATTAAAACACTAGCCACTAGCCACCTCAAACCACACCTCAAACCAGCTATACCCAATTAAAACACTAGCCAGATCACACCCACCTAAGCCACACCCACATAAACACTTCTAAAACCACACTCATTTAAATAATGATCAGGCCACACCCATTCATATACAACTTAAACCACACCCAAGTCATAGGTACAACATCATTTTCTTCAGCAGTGCTGCTTCTATTTACAGGCCCATGATGAGGCAGAATCTTACAGTAATGTGTCAGAAGAGCAAACATTAGCATATTTAGCTGCTGCACACTTGGGTTTGTATTGTGTTTTGTTTAATTTCAAGGTGCTTCACACAAACACTCAGTCACTGTGACACACGTCACATCTAAAGTAATGCGAGATGCCAATAAAGTAACGTTATTATGCTTTACAGCCCAGGTTGTAAATTATGATGAAATTTCACATCTCCTCCCGTTAATGCAGACGTATATTGAGCTAATTCAAGACAGAATAAAAATGACTGTTATTATCTTCGAATAAAAGTTGGGCTGACGCTATGTGAGACATCTCATAATTATCAGGACCCTCATATCCATTTAACCGGCGCTGATATGAAGGAAAGCAGCCGCTGAATGACAGTGAGTTCATTTAGAAAGACCATCAGCTAAATGACACTCATGCGACGATCAGTAACCTGCCAGCGTGTCCCTGCGGAGGGATGACAGGTGCTCGTCTGGAACATTAAAGCGCACGCTAGGACGCACGTGTGCTTAACAGGAGCGATATGATCGCACACTCTCATGTGTAATGGCTCCTCGTTCTCAATGCATAATATCACTTAGAGCCATATCGATAATAATAGTGAGATTTCAGAGCTGGTTTGGGGCAGCTTTCCCTGTTATGAATTCTCAAATTCTACAATAATGGTGGATTTTCAGAGTCAATTTACAAGTTCTTCTGCCACAAAGGACTGAGTGTTATGCTATTAGATATTATTTCTGCTGCTACAGTGTTTGGCGCTCAGTACTGAATCAGAACAAAATGAATCATGTATTCTTTGTGAAGTGGCAATACGTCTAAAGAAGCTACAAGCTTGATTTTAGCTTACTTTCATTTATTTATTTAAACTGTTTAATTACCAGATTTACCAAACAGAGAAGCTCAGCAGTGACCGTTCACTCCCATAAAGCATTGCAAATAAGATTATAAGGTTTCCCTACGCTCTCAAACTACTACAAACTACTACTTGTAATAAACGTATATATTGTTTTTATACTTGTAACCAGAAACTATAAAGTCAGTACTTTTTTTGTAATTTTGACTAAATGTATAATTGCACGTTTTGTCACTACTGAGTTATTTGTTATTAATTCGCAATCTGGGGGTTTCCCCCTCGGTCCATTCACGATCGCTTTCAAGAGGTTTCCCCCTCGGTCCGTTCGCGATCGCTTTCTGGGGGTTACCCCCAAGGTCCGTTCGCGATCGCTTTCTGGGGGTTTCCCCCTCGGTCCGTTCGCGATCGCTTTCCGGGGGTTTCCCCCTCGGCCCGTTCTTGAACGCTTTCTGGGGGTTTCCCCCTCAGTCCGTTCTTGATCGCTTTCCGGGGTTTCCCCATCAGTCCGTTCGCGATCACTTTCTGGGGGTTTCCCCATCGGTCCGTTCTTGATCGCTTTCCGGGGTTTCCCCCTCGGTCCGTTCACGATCGCTTTCCGGGGGTTTCCCCCTCAGTCCGTTCATGATTGCTTTCTGGGGGTTTCCCCCTCGGTCCATTTGCGATCGCTTTCTGGGGGTTTCCCCATCGGTCCGTTCTCGATCACTTTCTGGGGGTTTCCCCATCAGTCCGTTCGCGATCGCTTTCCGGGGTTTTCCCCCTCGGTCTGTTCACGATCGCTTTCTGGGGGTTTCCCCCTCGGCCTGTTCACGATCGCTTTCCGGGAGTTTCCCCCTTGGTCCGTTCGCGATATCTTTCTGGGGATTTCCCCCTCGGTTTGTTCACGATTGCTTTCCGGGAGTTTCCCCCTCGGTCCGTTCACGATCGCTTTCCGGGAGTTTCCCCCTTGGTCCGTTCGCGATATCTTTCTGGGGATTTCCCCCTCGGTCTGTTCACAAATGCTTTCCGGGAGTTTCCCCCTCGGTCCGTTCACGATCGCTTTCCGGGGGTTTCCCCCTCGGTCCGTTCGCGATCGCTTTCTGGGGATTTCCCCATCGGTCTGTTCACGATTGCTTTCCGGGGGTGTTCCCATCGGTCCATTTATGATCGCTTTCTGGGGATTTCCCCCTCGGTCCGTTCGCAATCGCTTTCCGGGGGTTTCCCCCTCTGTCCGTTCATGATCGCTTTCTGGGGGTTTCCCCCTCGGTCCGTTCTTGATCGCTTTCTGGGGATTTCCCCATCGGTCTGTTCATGATTGCTTTCCGGGGGTGTTCCCATCGGTCCATTTATGATCGCTTTCTGGGGATTTCCTCCTCGGTCCGTTCGCAATCGCTTTCTGGGGATTTCCCCCTCGGTCCGTTCACGATCGCTTTCCGGGGGTTTCCCCCTCTGTCCGTTCATGATCGCTTTCTGGGGGTTTCCCCCTCGGTCCGTTCTTGATCGCTTTCCGGGGTTTCCCCCTCGGTCCGTTCGCGATCGCTTTCTGAGGGTTTCCCCATCGGTCCGTTCTCGATCACTTTCTGGGGGTTTCCCCATCGGTCCGTTCGCGATCGCTTTCCGGGGGTTTCCCCCTCGGTCTGTTCACGATCGCTTTCTGGGGGTTTCCCCCTCGGCCTGTTCACGATCGCTTTCCGGGAGTTTCCCCCTTGGTCCGTTCGCGATATCTTTCTGGGGATTTCCCCCTCGGTTTGTTCACGATTGCTTTCCGGGGGTTTCCCCCTCGGTCTGTTCACGATCGCTTTCTGGGGGTTTCCCCCTCGGCCTGTTCACGATCGCTTTCCGGGAGTTTCCCCCTTGGTCCGTTCGCGATATCTTTCTGGGGATTTCCCCCTCGGTTTGTTCACGATTGCTTTCCGGGAGTTTCCCCCTCGGTCCGTTCGCGATCGCTTTCTGGGGATTTCCCCATCGGTCTGTTCATGATTGCTTTCCGGGGGTGTTCCCATCGGTCCATTTATGATCGCTTTCTGGGGATTTCCCCCTCGGTCCGTTCGCAATCGCTTTCTGGGGATTTCCCCCTCGGTCCGTTCGCGATCGCTTTCTGGGGATTTCCCCATCGGTCTGTTCATGATTGCTTTCCGGGGGTGTTCCCATCGGTCCATTTATGATCGCTTTCCAGGGGTTTCCCCCTCCGTCAGTTCTTGATCGCTTTCTGGGGGTTTCCCCATCGGTCCATTCGCGATTGCTTTCCGGTGGTTGCCTTCTCTAATGATGGCCCTGGTACCATCTGATCGCTGCAGGTTCATGTTGGCGTTGAAAGTGTTGACATAGGAACACATAATTCCCAGTCTAAGGACGTGAACAGCTCCAAGTAGAACATCATCTCAAAATTATGGTAATTATGACATTGTGTGAACACAGCATGTTATAAGAGTCAGATCAATCAAAATTCAGTCAAAATTTAATCAAAAACGGTTTTCTCAGTTTCCATGTTGACTGCATTCCACCTGTAGGGTAAAACTTTACAGTGCTGAATTAGTAACAAAATACCTATACAGTGACATACATTCCTAGGCAAAAGCAGAGTAACATAACTAAAAATGGAAATATTGTTCTTGTAGCTCAGCTGGTAGAGCATGACGCTGGCAACTGCAACGTTGTGGGTTCGATTCCCAGCGATTGCATATACTGATCAAATGTGGCCTACACCTTCTTTAACACACTGTAAGACGCTTTGTATAAAAGCATCCGCCAAATGCATAAGCCTATGTTTATCATCCTAATAGAGAAAATTGAGAGTGAGATGTTTAAAAAAGACACATCATTTGGAGGGCGTCTGACAGTGCAGTATGACGCCGTATAAACCCTAAACATGTTGTTTTAATAATACAATAACATGTGCATTACAATAAGCAATTTTAATTCCATCTGCTAAGTATGACAACATTAGCATATCCATTTAATTAGTGGCGCGCGTTAAAGTCGTCCTGCGTTAATCACCTTCCTGAATGTGCCTCTGTCTCTCTCACGGCAACTTTTTCTTTTCTTTTTATCTAACGAGATGTTTTTCTCTCTTCTGATGCAGAATAAAGGTGTTTGTTATGACGGTTATATTTCTGTTCTCAGTTCAGTAATCATCCGCGCCGTCTCTGCATGAACAGTGATTTCACTAAACAAAATCATCGGCTAAATCTATTCAAACACTCACATTAATGGGCTGGATTTGAATGGATTTTCATATTAAGGCTCATAGATTCTGTCAGCAATTTATTAATTGCAACAGAGGCATCATTGTTTGCCATTTTGACACCGGCTCAATTAGAGCACTATTTAGAGTTAATTAGATTATTCTGAAAGAAATGAGATTTATTGTCCGAAAAGAAACAACATGAAAGTTCATCTTACAAAAGAGCGGCAGTGATACTCGCAATAAAATCCCATTGCGCGCTCTTCATCTTTCTTTCTGTCTGTTTCTCTCTCACACACACACACACACACACACACTCACACACACACACTCACACTCACACTGAGTGCGTCTCTTATCTTTAGTATAAATGCATGTGAAATGAATACGGCTCTTGAAAATGGAAGCTGCTTCACTTCAGTAAATGTGTCTTTAGAGATGAATGACAATCTTATTTGATGCCTCTTTGGAGGAGTGGAAACTTCTCATTTAAGTCTTTAATGTAGGAAAAAGTGAATGCAATGTTCTTTTTCTACAGTATTTTGTGTAATTCATGCTAAAAAATAGCGGAAGTTTCTGGGTTATGTCATTCATATTTGCACATATATATTTTAGTACATTTGGATAGACACTGAAACAATATCAACATCCTGACAACACATTTGTGACAGAATGAAACTTTTATAATGATAAATAAGGTAAATCTAGTTAATTTGTTATACATGCAATAAAAACCAGCCAATAAAACAAATCCTCAATGAACTCTAAAAAGGGTTTTGGATATTGTAGGCAATATCCTACAAACGATTGTGTACATTTCTCTTTTGTGTGAAGTTCCTCTGTGTAAACTCTGACCCAGTAAAGCGTCCGATCTTCTGGTTAAACAGAGCCGTGGTCGTCACCTCTCAATCCATTAGCGGCAGAAGCTTCACCTGAAACACGGCGAGTCTCTCTGCCCTCCTGCGGTTCATTCAATAATACATGAGCAGTCATGAATTATTCCTCCTGCTGGATTACAGGTTATTAGAACTAAAAGACATGCATGTTTTGCAGAGAATTAGTAATGTGTGTTTGGTTTAAAAGGGTAAAAAGAGCTTGTCCTGAAAGCAGCAAGCAATCAAACTTTGATGTGGAATCTCACCGCAGGTCTCGCTCTTCCTCTTTCAGCACGTAACATTTGCTCAGATCTCTTCTGGGTCCTTCGGTGGAGTTTTAAAATGGTTATTACTGTGCCACACTCATACTGCAGTTCCTCTTCTGAATTGTGCATTTGTATTATTAAGTTGAAATGACTTAAGTTGATAGTACTTAAAAATTTAAGGTAGTAACTTTGTGTTGTTTATGTTTAGTGTAGTAAACGGCATTACAACATTTCAGCTTTTGATGTGTTTGAATACATCGATGTGGCATTTGACTTGAGGATTCAAATATCAACACAATTCCTGGAGTGTGTACCCTTACGAAAAATAACCATGGTTTTATTATAGTAAAAGTGTAGTAACCATGGTTTTTTGGCTAATTGATTACCATTTATATAACTAAAGTTTTACCACAAATACCATGGTTAAACTATGGTTAGAGTAGCAAAACCATGGTTCATTTTCGTAAGGGTACTAGTAACGTCTAGATGGTTAACAACTGGTTTTGTTTCAGAACTTTACAGTGGCGACCCAAAACTAATCTTAGTGGTCACGACCCACTGGTTGAGAGGAGATCAACGATGCCCTTACATTAAAACAGAACAACAATTCCCTCGATCGGTTCCTCAGCTCATGTGTGTCCACCCACAGAAGAATCTGCTTCATCTGCTGTGTGTCGGGTGGGAGTTTCTACTGTCTGCTAGATACTCATTAGATTTCTCTCGCTCTTTCTCCATCACATGAGTGACACACTTTTCCACAGGCCCCGTTTGTCTCATCCAGAGCCATTTCTCATTTCTACACTTCTGTGTTTTTCATTTGGATTCTCACCGGCCTCAAGCCCAGAGGAGCCGGAGAAGTGCTCGTCGCCACCAAGAGAGGCTGTTTTACATTAAAAATGCTTTTGAGCTGAGGTAACATCATGCTTTAATAATGTACAACACCAGGCTGCACGGAGCAAAATACATTTTTAATTACTAAAGTGACTAATATCTGAGGTTCTGCTTTGAGGTTTTTGTTGCATTAAATATTCACATGTTATTTTTTATTCAAACTTGTGCATCTGAGCCACACACCTGGAGATCAGCGCTGCGTTTTCTGCACACACTGCCACATTTACACACGTACTAAACACATGCGACGCGTCACACAGATAAACACTGAGACTCTTGGCTCTTGTCCACAATCCCCTGAAACAAGAAATCAGCTGAACACATGACAGAAAGCTGCTCCCGATGTCATGTTCACCTGAGCCGTGAGCCGCTCATCAAGCTGCCATTTCAGCTTAAAACATGGATGTGAACGTCTGAGCGGAGACATGAAAGCACTTTGTGTCGTGATGTTCTCATTACCTAGAGTCGTGTGTGAACCTGGAGCAGGTGAGGAAGATTAAACACGCTTAATCTCTAATATTCGGCTTATTAGCGTAAAGTGAATTCTGGTTTTGTAGGGGAGGGGATTAGACATGGAAACTCTCGCTGTAGGGGAGATTAGAGCTGCTCTCATTTCCAGTGAAAGGAACTCTTAATGCTTCAGCATACCAAGACATTTTGGACAATTTCATGCTCCCAACTTTGTGGGAACAGTTTGGGGACGGCCCCTTCCTGTCCCAACATGACTGCGCTCCAGTGCACAAAGCGTCGGTCCATAAAGACATGTATGAGCGAGTTTGAGTCCGGAGAGTCCTGACCTCATCCCGATAGAACACCTTTGGGATGAATTAGAGCGTCCAACATCAGTGCCTGACCTCACAAATGCGCTTCTAGAAGAATGAAAAAATTCCCATAAACACACTCATTTTATAATCTCATTGAGAACATAGTTTTCTTTAAAATAATTTAAAGGGTTTACATGCCTATTTTTGTCCTATTGATCGGATTATTTCAGGTCTACACTACATTCAGTCTGATTGATATTTAATTCAGATTGAGGTGTTTCTCCATCAATCCCATTTCTGAAGGGTTATTGCATGTAAACGTAGCTATTGTGCTATATTATAATTCTTCTGAAGTCATTAAATTTAGTTTTATTCACTGAAACGTGGGCACAAACAATTTCTCAGAATTGCCATTTTTAAATGAAATGAAATATAGTCACACTGTAAATATGATGCTCTTCCTCAGTGTTTCTGTCTTGTTTTACAGCACAAATATCTAAATATTCTTAAATCAGGACTGGAGAAGCAAATGACTGCAGAAATGTGTTAAAATTAAACAGGTTTTTGCTTAAAACAAGAACAAATATCTGCCAGCGGGGTCAGAAAAATAAACTTAATTCAAAGGAAAAACTAGATTATTTTTCTGACCCCTTTGGCAGATATTTTTAATTGTTTTTATGCAATAACACATTTAATTTTGACACATTTTTCATTATTATCTTCAGTCATTTTGCTTCTTGATCGTGATTTAAGAATATTTAAATATTTGTGCTAGAAAACAAGGCAGAAATACTAATGAGAATATTATAATTTTTTGTTTTTTGTATGTATTCATATGTCAGTCATTCATTGCATCATTAACGTAATTTCTACACACCTTCCCTCCTGTATTCAGTTAAACTTTTAATACGGGAGAAATAATGGTAACACTTTACAATGATGTCCCATTTGTTAATATTAGTTAATGCATTAAGTAACAATAAGCAATACAGTCGTTGCTTGTTAATCCTTGTTAAAGTTAAAATCACAACAGCTCTTTGTTAGTTCATGTCAGCTCAGGTCTATGAAATAATATTTACAGATACAACTTTTGAATGCTGAAGTGAATATTAACTAAGATTAATCCTGTATGTATTTGTCATTGTTAGTTCATGTTACAGAATGCGATTAACTGACAAATGTACCCTTATTACTGAAATAATTGTAAAGAAGTAAATGTGTGTTAGCAGACGCTTGAATAGTTTTCCTCTCTCGTCACACTCTCTTCCCGGCCTGACAACCAGGATAAAAGTGTGTTACGTGGATCCGGCCCGAATGAGTTTTAAATGAGAACCACCTGAAAGATCACTGTCTAATAATCAGTGATGTACCTCACCATCCTCTCCGTGAAAAGAGTGACTGGACTCCATATGAACGCATCAGGAGATTTCTGGTAACGCTTCGGATCCGTCCGTCCTGAACCGGCAGCTGACACACAAAAACTAGAGTCCGAACATGCAAAACTCATGCTGAAATAATGACTGTGTTGAATTACAGTCGCTCTCCAATTAACTGCTATAAATAACAGTGTTTTGCTTCAGCACGAATCCAGAGAAGGAACACAAGCGCGTCTTTGGAAACCTTCACCTCGCTGGCGTCCTGTAATGAGAGTGTGAAGCAATGTTTACGGCCGTCCTTGAACTGCAGTCAGTGTCGTGTGATTTTCATTAAAGGTGACAAGAACATAAATGAGTCCAGATGAGTTTGAGCCTCGTTTGGAGACCACCAACTTCGACGGCCTCTCGTTAATAAAGAGGCAGGGAACTCGAGTTTTCATCCGGGACTTTCGCTGGTCTACAACACACTACTGTAATTAACACTTACAATGATCAAAAGTAGCTGTGTTTCCATCCAAAGTTACGAATTTAACTGCACAGGATTTGAATATAGCATAAAACATTTGTGAATAAAGCAGCGTTTCCATCCCATGTGTTCAAGAGAACAAAATCACCACTTCCATAGGAGTTGGCGCGAAATATCAGTATTAAAAATGTTTTTGCAATCTGTCTCTTTTTCCCTCCATCATAAATGAGTTCAGGCGAAACACAATAAACGCTGTCACGTTCTCTTGCGTTGGGATGCTGGTGTTCGGGAACTCAATCGTGTGAGACGCTTCTGGAGGAATACACACACACACACACACACACACACGCACACGCTGTCACGTTCTCTTGCGTTGGGATGCTGGTGTTTGGGAACTCAATCGTGTGAGACGCTTCTGGAGGGAATTAAACCCAATCATTCTGACCACACACTTTGACTCCGGCGTTTCAGAGCCACCAAACCAACATTTGAGATGCTGCGACGCCATTGGTCCACTAGTCCAGTTATCCAATCACAGCCTCTGCTGAGGCAACGTCACATGAGATTATTGAGGTGATTTATTCAGTGCATATGCTTTTATGCACATTTTTAGAATTGATGTGCATCTTGGCGTTTCCATCCAGCGTTATGTTATAAAATATCCCAAAATTTGCATTAAAATAGGTGGATGAGAACATAACTATTGACAGTAAAGAGATTAATAATGTTTCAAAAGATTTCATTAAAGGCACAATATGTATGATTTTAGGATTAAAATATCCAAAAGCCATTAGAACAGTGTTATATGTTTTGTTGACTTGTGTGCATTATCCCAAATGTTTCCAAGAATGTTTAAATCCAGAGAAATCATCAATTTTAACCAGGACACGGCCCATGTGTGTGCGTTGCCTATCAGTGACATCATACCCGCGTTACCCTCCGGATCTATTTTGTAGTAACCATGGAAACACAAAGCCGCTTTAATATCTGATGTGTTTTATTAGACGGCGAGCAACTGTTGGGATCATTCATGGACAGAAACTAATCATTGTTCTCCAGCTCAACACAGTTAGTCTGATTGTTTAGATCTGGTGTTCTTGATTTACCGCGAGTACCATGCTTTACCATGCCTGATATGATCTCGCTCACTGCAGTGTGAACAAGCGTCTCATAGTAGCACCGAGCGGACGCACAGAGTAGCATTATAACATCACTTTAACACACTCAGATGTGTGTGATATGATAAAACAGCACTGCGTTCCCACACACACACACGAGCGGAAGCGCTCGTCTGACAGAATAAAAGCTCCACCCAATCAACAGTCAAGACACGTCTTTGAAAAATTACATATTGTGCCTTTAAAGCTTTTAGATGTATTATATATGTTGCATTCAACTATTTTAACATTCTAGTAATTATTGC
>CM077205.1:40603297-40610797 GCA_039654625.1 Rhinogobio ventralis | reverse complement strand
TGCTTATTACTAGCATATTGGCTGTATTATTAATTATAAAGCACATATTAACGCCTTATTCTGCATGACCATATTCTACATCCGTAATCCTGCCCAATACCTAAACTTAACAACTACCTTACTAACTATTAATAAGCAGTAATTATGAGTTTATTGAGGGAAAAGTCACAGATAATAGTAAGAATTGGACCCTAAACTAAAGTGTTACCATTCTTTTTTTAACATTTAATAAACATTTGATGTGTTTAAAACAATGTTTCATGCTATGTTAGTAACATAATAAACATATATTTTAGTTATTATTAAAATATAGATATGATGTTTAAAACAACTGTTCATGCTATATTAATAACATATACTAAACATTTGTTTGATTTAACATAGACACACTGTAAAATCCAACAGTTGTCCAATAATTTGTTGAACTTACTTAAAACAATTTATTAATCTGATCTGTTTGCATGCTATGCCTTCGTTACTCAGAAAACCCAAGTACACATTACTTGACTGGTTTGAGTACCATTTTGCCAAAGGTTTTTGAGGCAGGCAATTTTTTATTAACTTTTCACTCACCATTATGGAGATCAGTGTTCCCTTTGGTTCGGCTCTGGGAACTTCATTTCTATTATTGTAATTATCTTCCTATTGATGCAGCAAGAAATCACAGTTATCTGATTTCAAAGGAAGGGAAGTAATAATATATATATAATATTTGTGCATTAATGATACATAACATAACTATATTTCATGTCAAATAATGATTTTTTTGCTTTTATTATTTTGCTCAATTATTAATAAAACCTTTACAATTTTGTTTGCTGTCGTTAATACTGAATACTAAAAATAGTAAAACAAAGCAATTCATTTATTCATGCCGCAATGCATTTTGGGAGTACACTTCCTCAGATCGCAGATAGAATTAAGTTGACAAAACTTAAACAGTTTAAGTAAGAACAACTTGAAGCACTTAAGTTATGTTTACTTAATTGAATTAAGGCAGCGATTTTGCACAACTGAATTAAGTAAACTGAACAAATGTGTTTTTACGGTGGAATTTGATGTTTAAAATGACTTTTCATGCTGTATTACTAACATATAATAATATCTAATAGCTCTCAGAATCATAATGTGGGATTCAGGATAATGCCTGGAAGAAATGTGACCTTGGACCACAAAACCAGTCATAAGGGTCAATGTGTACATCATCTGAATACATAAGCTTTATGGTTTGTTAGAATAGGACAATATTTGGCTGAGATATGACTATTTATTTATAAAATTTAAATATTCAACACGTTCTCACTCCCAACCCGTCACATATTGAGTTTGGTCAGGACCTTCGGCGTCACTTTTTAACGCACAGGTGCTCCATTGATTTCAATGAGAAACCTTTGGCGTCATACACAGACGCGCTGGGCATGGGAATGTTATCGTCATGGTGAAGTTATATATTGGGTTATGATTTTGCCATTATGACATGTTGGACTGTGATTCTCAATTTAATCAGCCAGCATAATGTTACTTTTATTTACATTAATTTTTTTATTTACGCACGTTTGGACACCATCCCATCCCTAAACCTTCCCATTTGTGTATTATATGAACAGGCAGATGCAACTGCAGGCACAATTTATTCAAAAAGTACAAATACTCCAAGTGTTGCGAGGCCAAACGATTGATTTGTGTGAAGAAAATCCCCAAAACGACCAGCGTCTCCATCCGCAGGAGATCATACACACATTCAAAAACTGCCGACCGAAGAAACGTTACGTCAGCTTTGACAGTGAAATGTCATTGGCTCTCGTGTCTCGTGATCGATCGCGTCATGCTAAAGAGTCGGGTGTATCTTTTGAATGAGGTATGAGTGTGTGTGTGCGTTCCCGAGCGGCGAGATCATCATTTCAGCGATTAAAACATTAAGATCAACTCTGTTCTTCACATGAAGATATCGAATGACTTCAGAAGACTTGGAATGCAACATGAGTTAATACTTTTATACTGTTTTATACTGACTGTTTGGTCAGTTTTTTGCAGTAAATACCTGTGACTGTGGCTGTTACGTGTTTTATATTGTTGAGAAGTGGGCCGGTTTAGGCTAGGAGTGGGGTTAGTTGCTCCAAAATATAAAAGTAGCCTATAAATATTCATAAAATCATGTCTACTTTTACAAATGCAAAGAATTAAATGCGTCTTGATCTGATGCATTGGACAAACAACTAAAATCAATGGAGTGCCTGCGCGTCAGAAAAGTGACGCTAAAGGGGTCCTGACCAAGAGCCAGTATGTGACGAGTTAGGAGTGAGAACGTGTTGAAATATTAAGAAAATCTCCTTTAAAGTTGTCCAAATGAAGTCCTTAGCAATGCATATTACTACTAATAATACATTTATGATATATTTACGGTAGGACATTTACAAAATATCTTCATGGAACATGATCTTAATATCCTAATGATTTTTGGGGTAACATGAGCCAGTGGGTAAGTTGACCCACCCCCTTTATCTTGGTGACTGTACACTTTTATTGTCATGTGACCATCATTTCTGCCAGACTGTGAACAGGAGAAGCACATGGGAGGAGTGGAAGGCACTCATTTACTATAAAAAACTGTTTTTGGCTTGTCACAGTAAAACTTTAGCATGACAGATGTGATGACTGTTGCATCAAAGCAAACGTGTCCAGGTCTAAAGTATTTATGACCCATACTGGTGATTTAGCAATGTATAAAACCATGCAAATCATTTAGCTAAATATTAGCCTGAATTGGTAAGCTAGCTAGTTTTATCCAAAATGGCAGCTATGGGGCAAAGTGAGCCAAATGCTGTGGGGTAAATTGAGCCAGTGTGAACTTACCCCACCATAAGGCACTGTAGTTGAGTTAAATCTCTGAAGTATAAACTGGTATAATTTCAATGTAGTTACACAACTGGTTTAGTTTATCATTTTCTTTAAAAAAAAAACAGTTTATTTGATAGGAACAATGTACAAGTACAGCAAATCCTGCTCTGATAAGAACCAGACGATGCTTAATCATATATATCTGTTCACTTGTAGTCCCTAATGGCCTAATATGTTCAACACTGCAGAAAAACTACCATGCCAAGAGCCGTCTGACTAAAATGATTTTTAGTTTCAATGACATTTATTCATTCATATTAATTCAGTGTTTATTTGTATTTAATTTTACTCAACAAACTGTTTAGACTGTTTTTTTGGGAAGCTTACAACTGTGTTCAACATATTGCTTCAGAAATGCAAACAATTAAAGAAATTAAAATTTTGGTTGGTTTTATGTTAAGTTAGCTTTAAGAACAGAAATATGACTATTTGTAAAAGGAAATGTTTTTAAAAGAGGTAAATTATCTTTACAATCTCACGTGGGTTTGATTCCGATTCAATCAGATGGTCCGTTTACACCCAGATGATGCAACTTACCCCTAACCTGGGGTAAATTGAGCCACAGGAACACTTTTTTTTATAAGAAGCCATATTTTTAGAACCCTTTGTCTGATCATTTAAAATGATAGCAAACATCCTGAAATTACTTTACATACTTTCATTGTACTTCTGCCTTATTTCCACTAATCTTGAGGGCGTAAAAAATGGCTCATCTTACCCCACTCCCCCCTAAAAGAAAAATGGATAATTTCGACCCATACAATGTATTGTCGGCTATTGCCACAAATATACCCGTGAGACGCATGACCGGTTTTGTGCTCCAAGGTCACAGGTGTGTTTTGTCCGGCTCTGATTCCTGTGTTTTAAAGGCACATGATGCGGAATGACTGCGAGGCTCAGGATCTGCAGGAGACGAGGTGACGGGCCGCTGGACGATCTGCTCTCGGAGCTCACGGAGCGGCAGCTCTCTCTCTCTCTCTCTCTCTCTCTCTCTCTGCGGCGGCGGGGGCTTTTTCACCATGTCCAATCACATTTCCAATTGCCTCAACAACTTGAAGCACACACACGAGTGAAAACCCTGATTTCTGGGGCTCTCGAGATCTGGGCTGAAGATGAGTGTCCCTCTCTCTCTGCTGGAGCTCCTCCACTCGAGAGCCAGTGATTAAAATGTGACCCTTGACTGGGGGAGGTTTGGGGGGTGGATGGCACGTTGAGGATCTCATTAGCATCGCCCCGCTATTGACACTCGGAGCAAGGCCGGAAAAGTTGGTGTAAGGAGTAAATATGTGGTTTGTTTTTTGCCGGCTGTCTTTGTAGAGGAGCTCTTGTGCACTGAGAGCCTCTTCTTTACCGGCATCGCAACGAGACGGGCATAAAACACCTTCTTTCTTCATGCTAATTTATTCAAGTGCCAGGGGTTACGAATGTCTATTCAAATGTGATCACCTACAGTCATAATTGAGAGATTAAAATGCAAAAAGAGCGCGTTTGGGCTAAACGGAAGCGCGTGTGTGTGTCTGGCAGGTGCGTCTCTTCACCTCAGACGCAGACGCTGGTTCTCCTCCAGTAACCCTCAGCGCTCAGATGCCACTTCCACACACGAGCCCGGAGACATGTGGAGGGTTCTCTTCAAAGCGGCCCGGATTATATCCGCGCACACACTGTCCTGAGGGAAACCTTTGAAGGAAACGTGGAGCCGTGACGCTGCCGGCCACCGCAGGACTGTTTTGTTTGTTTGTCTAAACCCATTTCACACAGACGGTGTGTCATCGAGCTGGTGGGTCTGACGGAGAACCGACAACAACATCGGCCGTATATTCACAAACTGACTGAGTTTGTTCTGGAGAGCATGTGTACAAATATCTATAAGGGACAAATAGGTTATCAAAGATGCATTTATAATGTCACAAAAGATTATATTTCTATTCTTTCTATTCATTAAATAATCCTGAAGAATAAAATGTATCAGTTTCCACAGAAATATGACCTGTTTTCAACACTGATAATAATCATAAATCCTCATATTGAATGATTTGTGAAGGGTCATGTGACACTGAAGACTGGAGTAATGATGCTTTGATCACAGGAATAAATGACACTTTACTATATATTCACATAGAGAACAGCTGCTGTACACTGGAGTCATATCTCACTGATTTACTGTAGCTATGATCAGATAAACACAGCCTTGGGGAGCAGATGAGAGTGGTAGCATGTGTTTTTGAATATTTATATTTTGTTTATTTTTAAAGTGCAGGTCACTGGCATATAAAGTTACACACATGAAAATAAGGTCACGCGTGTGCATCTCAGGTCTCGGGTCTCGAGTAACGGGAGTTTGAGAGTTCAAGACGTCTGCGTTTCATTCCTGTCCTGCTGACGAGATGAGCTGTTTACCCAATAACACGTTTTATTCTCGTTTTTGTTCTCAGAGCCGCGTTTGACTTCATCAGCCACAATAAAGGATGAGACGGTCTCTGACCCGGAGAGAGCGGCCCGTGATTTCACCAGATGAGGAGTGACACGGGGTTCAAAGGTTAATTTGTGTAACAGCGGAATTTGCATACAAATGACAAACGACAGAATTTTTCTCTTCCCCCCCACTCGCCAAACTTTCAATGTCAAGCACATGAAGAGCGCCGTGGGCTCCCGCCGCGTCCTCAGAAGTCGGGGCACCTTGTTTCGCATTAATCTCAAGCGCAGGTCAGCGACTTCATTTGCTAAACTTTATCACTGTTTTTGTCCTGCTCTCGCTCTCTTTGTAGCGTTTTGAACAGTGTTCTCATTGCCTCTACAGACAGAGAGGATAAGCGTTTTAAAGACCACAAAGACTCTGTTCTTTTGCTCTGAAGCCGTAAATGAATTACTGTGGGTGGAAATATATCCAGCGCCGCAGAATTCAGCCTCTCTCAACACACCATAACTTCTTAAGAGATTTCCGCCCAAACCAGCTCTCCGGTTCTCCCTTGGTGTGATTGGATTGATTGTTTTTCTAATCCAGGGAAAATTACTCGCTAAAAGGGTCATATAATCACCGTCAAACGTGTGGCAGGCCAAACTCAGAGTGACTTTCTTCATATTTGTGTGCGTGTGTGAACTCATTTTCTGCTGTTTTGCTGTCTCTGTTGCACAGTGAAACACTGAACCGTTGAAAGGAACGGATCAAGAACATCAGGGTTGGATCTCCAGGGATGAGAAAAATCCCACTGAAGCCACATCGACACACCAGAAGATCAGAAGAAAATGCTTAGAAATGAAACATTTGAGAATCTGAGACTCATGACAGAATGTTCAGAATTCAAAAAGTAACAAACAGTGATGATGTAACTGAATTCAGATCCATTTGCATACTCAACTGTGATTGGTCTTTTCTTTTTAATATAGGTGCATTACAGTCTTTTGCCACAACTCTTCACACAGTTCTCCTAACAAACTTCCAGCTTTGCACAGCAGTTCATTTCACATTCAAAATGCACTAAAACCCGTAAAACACTTCATTCATCAACTCATTCTTAGGTTTTGAACTTAAGTTTAACAGTTTTGAAAAGAGTATGCAAATATGCAAATTGGCCTTTATAGTTAATAAAGTTTCGCTGGTGTTTGTAAAAATAATTTAATCGTCATTGAACGCATTTTGTGCCAAAGCCACTAGCAAACATCTCCGCTCAAAAAAACAATATTTGCAGCCTGAAGAAATGACTTTGATAAAATGAGCTGAAGCAACACAATAAAAAAAATAATAATAGTTTCGTTATGTTCAGCCAACTTAAATTTGTCACATTTTGTGTTGGGACTACATTAATACATTTTGTTGACATAACTAATGTCCATTTCAACATTTACTAATAGATTTTTAAAACCAAAAGGTGTATTTGTTGACATTAAAGCACTGTGAACTAACATGAACAAACTATAAACATTGTGTATCTGGTTACATTTTTAAATATACACTGTAAAAAATATAGCCCTGGTTTTACGCAAAATAAATTGAGGCAACTATTTGCATCAGACTTTTAAGTATTAAAAGCACCCTTAAGTAATTGCAACTCAATTTTCCTCATAAACACGACTCAAATACTTTGTGTAGCAGAAACATAATAAAAGAAACGGCAATAAAACTAGACGTAAAAATAACTTGTGAAAACACTTTCATACGACATGCATTAGTTCTATTTCATTATATGTAATAAGAGGCCGACACGACCAACAATACTGCTATAAACAGTTGCTCATTGAGTTAAGCATCTGATATGATGCACTGTGCCTTACCCCAAAACTCCAACATGACTTAAACTTAATAGACCATTAAACAATAATAGCAAGCCTTCTACTTTATTTATCTTGCTTAAAAACACGTATATTCAACATTTCTCTTCCAATTAAATCCCATGCAAAGCATTCTTGGAACTAGAAATCTCATTACTCCTAGTAAGTAGATTGTACACAATAAAATTAAGTTGTGACAAAATGCTCTATTTAAATATAATATTGAACAAGCAGCAAACATCCTCGTTCTGAGTGAGTGCTTCCATTTCAGCAGCAAAACTAAAAGATTCACGACTTTCCAAACAAGGAAATAAAGACAAGATTACAGCAAGAAAC
>CM077205.1:40583297-40598297 GCA_039654625.1 Rhinogobio ventralis | reverse complement strand
GTGTACTTGTGCAAAAGTTCTGCTCCGAAGGCTCTCATTAAAACGGAGTGTTTTGTCAGTCGTTCTGCATTAATAACTTTATTACCTGTAGGTGATATTTTTCAGGTCACGCCGGCATCTTTACTTGATGCTTTGAATGCAAATGTGACCAGCGGCTATGAAACGATCTGTCTGCGTTTATTTGCAGAACGAGCCACAGGAGAAATGAGCGTCTGCTTTAGAAACCGCCGCAGGATCTCAGGTGGAGAGGATTCGTTCTCTTTTAGCTTTAGAGAGATCAGGCCTAAACGGCTAGAAAACAAGAACAAATGACTAATACACTGAAACTGACAATACAACTTTTGATTTTATATCTGTGACCCTGGAGCTCAACAGCAGTCGTGCGTCTCACGGGTGTATCCGTGGCGATGGCCAACAATGCATTGTGTGGGTCAAAATGATCCATTTTTCTTTCATGCCAAAAATCATTAGGATATTAAGATCATGTTCCATGAAGATATTTTGTAAATGTCCTACCGTAAATATATCATAAATGTATTATTAGTAGTAATATGCATTGCTAAGGACTTCATTTGGACAATTTTAAAGGAGATTTTCTCAATATTTAGATTTTTTTTCACCCTCAAATTCCAGATTTTCGAATAGTTCGGCCAAATATTGTCCTAACAAACCACACATCACTGGAAAGATTATTTATTGATGTGTAAATCTCAATTTAAAAAAATGGACCCTTATGACTGGTTCTGTGGTCCAGGGTCACATATGTGAAAATATTCACTACTAGTCAAAAGTTTGGAATAATTAAGATGTTTTATGAGTTTGTCTCTTCTGTTCATCAAGGCTGCATTTATTTAATCAAAAATACAGTAAAAATAAATATGACTCCAGTGTACAGCAGCTGTTCTCTATGTGAATATACAGTAAAGTGTCATTTATTCCTGTGATCAAAGCATCATTACTCCAGTCTTCAGTGTCACATGACCCTTCAGAAAAAAAATCTGCATTTACAGTAAAGTACATATTTTGAGTATATCTACCATTGGAATGCTCACTAAAATACTATCTCCCTATCCTTTTTTTATTAAATATAGCATTATGATAATAGATAGATGGACTCAGTGCTTCTCCTCACACGTGTGTTGTTTAGATTCCCTGCAGTGTTTTACTGTCTCTGAACGTCTCGCTTCAATCCCTCATAATTCCTCCTCCCGTCATTAATATCAGTCACCCGTGAATCACTGAAACGCCATCATTCATGTCTGAATCGATCCTCTCACTAATGGCCAGTGACCCCTCAGAGCGTCCCGCAGTCAAACCAGCGGCCGATGCTGAAGACACACAAACACACTTATTTATTAACACGCAGGCTAATGATATTTGCATATTCAATGCTAACGATGATTCACAATGGGCATGTGAAGAGTCTGTTTTCTTGGCTAATTTGATCAGTCGTCATCATTTTTGGAGGAAGGCTGTTCATGTGAACGGCACACATCATTAATAAAAGAACAAAGTGTGGCCCGCCGCAGGGACGCCATCATTAGACCCAGTACAAATATACATACACATTAATGTTATTTTTCACTTTCAGTTATGAGTAAAATCACTTTCAAATGGGTCATATTTGCATTTCTGAGAGTCGGAGTGTTTGTGCCGGGGATAATCTTAATTTTGACCTTTTCTCAGCTCAGAGAGTCAGAGGTTAAAGGTCAACAGGACACGACTTCAATGCGCTCATTATTTACATAAAAAAAAACTGAATCTTAGCTAATAAAAATATGTTCGAAAAAATTCTGCGAATGACATTTCTGAATGTTCAAAACTTCAGAAAAAAAGTTTTTTCTTGGTTATGCGAACGCTAATGGAAGGTTGCATTGTATCATTCTTCAAACATTATGGGAACGTTACTTTAGAATGTTCTCTGAGCGTTACTTTAGAATGTTCTCTGAACGTTACTTTAGAATGTTCTCTGAACGTTACTTTAGAATGTTCTCTGAACGTTACTTTAGAATGTTCTCTGAACGTTACTTTAGAATGTTCTCTGAACGTTACTTTAGAATGTTCTCTGAAAGTTACTTTAGAATGTTCTCTGAACGTTACTTTAGAATGTTCTCTGAACGTTACTTTAGAATGTTCTCTGAACGTTACTTTAGAATGTTCTCTGAACGTTACTTTAGAATGTTCTCTGAACGTTACTTTAGAATGTTCTCTGAACGTTACTTTAGAATGTTCTCTGAACGTTACTTTAGAATGTTCTCTGAACGTTACTCTTGAATGTTCTCTGAACGTTACTCTTGAATGTTCTCTGAACGTTACTTTAGAATGTTCTCTGAACGTTACTCTTGAATGTTCTCTGAACGTTACTTTAGAATGTTCTCTGAACGTTACTCTTGAATGTTCTCTGAACGTTACTTTAGAATGTTCTCTGAACGTTACTTTTGAATGTTCTCTGAACGTTACTTTTGAATGTTCTCTGAACGTTACTCTTGAATGTTCTCTGAACGTTACTTTTGAATGTTCTCTGAACGTTACTTTAGAATGTTCTCTGAACGTTACTCTTGAATGTTCTCTGAACGTTACTTTTGAATGTTCTCTGAACGTTACTCTTGAATGTTCTCTGAACGTTACTTTTGAATGTTCTCTGAACGTTACTTTAGAATGTTCTCTGAGCGTTACTCTTGAATGTTCTCTGAACGTTACTCTTGAATGTTCTCTGAGCGTTACTCTTGAATGTTCTCTGAACGTTACTCTTGAATGTTCTCTGAACGTTACTCTTGAATGTTCTCTGAACGTTACTCTTGAATGTTCTCTGAACGTTACTCTTGAATGTTCTCTGAATGTTACTTTAGAATGTTCTCTGAACGTTACTCTTGAATGTTCTCTGAACGTTACTTTAGAATGTTCTCTGAATGTTACTCTTGAATGTTCTCTGAACGTTACTTTTGAATGTTCTCTGAACGTTACTCTTGAATGTTCTCTGAGCGTTACTCTTGAATGTTCTCTGAACGTTACTCTTGAATGTTCTCTGAACGTTACTTTAGAATGTTCTCTGAACGTTACTCTTGAATGTTCTCTGAACGTTACTCTTGAATGTTCTCTGAACGTTACTTTAGAATGTTCTCTGAACGTTACTCTTGAATGTTCTCTGAACGTTACTTTTGAATGTTCTCTGAACGTTACTCTTGAATGTTCTCTGAACGTTACTTTTGAATGTTCTCTGAACGTTACTTTAGAATGTTCTCTGAGCGTTACTCTTGAATGTTCTCTGAACGTTACTTTTGAATATTCTCTGAGCGTTACTTTAGAATGTTCTCTGAACGTTACTCTTGAATGTTCTCTGAACGTTACTCTTGAATGTTCTCTGAACGTTACTTTAGAATGTTCTCTGAACGTTACTCTTGAATGTTCTCTGAACGTTACTTTAGAATGTTCTCTGAACGTTACTTTTGAATGTTCTCTGAACGTTACTTTTGAATGTTCTCTGAACGTTACTCTTGAATGTTCTCTGAACGTTACTTTTGAATGTTCTCTGAACGTTACTTTAGAATGTTCTCTGAACGTTACTCTTGAATGTTCTCTGAACGTTACTTTTGAATGTTCTCTGAACGTTACTCTTGAATGTTCTCTGAACGTTACTTTTGAATGTTCTCTGAACGTTACTTTAGAATGTTCTCTGAGCGTTACTCTTGAATGTTCTCTGAACGTTACTTTTGAATATTCTCTGAGCGTTACTTTAGAATGTTCTCTGAACGTTACTCTTGAATGTTCTCTGAACGTTACTCTTGAATGTTCTCTGAACGTTACTTTAGAATGTTCTCTGAACGTTACTCTTGAATGTTCTCTGAACGTTACTTTGGAATGTTCTCTGAACGTTACTTTTGAATGTTCTCTGAACGTTACTTTTCAATGTTCTCTGAGCGTTACTTTTGAATGTTCTCTGAACGTTACTTTTGAATGTTCTCTGAACGTTACTTTTGAATGTTCTCTGAACGTTACTCTTGAATGTTCTCTGAACGTTACTTTGGAATGTTCTCTGAACGTTACTTTTGAATGTTCTTTGAGCGTTACTCTTGAATGTTCTCTGAGCGTTACTTTTGAATGTTCTCTGAACGTTACTCTTGAATGTTCTCTGAACGTTACTTTTGAATGTTCTCTGAGCGTTACTTTAGAATGTTCTCTGAGCGTTACTTTTGAATGTTCTCTAAACGTTACGTTTGAGCAGGGGGTGAACACTTTTGCACAGGATGATGTATCCATTTTTCTTTTTTTATATTTGTATTTTCATATTTGTTCATATAGTGCTGCCCTTCAAAAGATAATAACTACTTTTCCCAGAAGACAAAATGATTACAATTGACCCTGTTCATCCGATTCATAAAATTTACACACCCCAGATGTTCATGTGTTGTGTTTTCTTTTTAAGCATCAGTATTTCTTTCTTTTTTCTAAGATTGTCTGCATTTTTTGCTGTGGAAAACTGATGTTGTTTAAAATAATAAAAAAAAAAAGTCCTATGTCTGTGTTTCACGCATTATTAGTATTCCAAAGTATTCTAAAGTATTTAGATTGAGTTACAAAACTAACGAAATACATTACAAATGACTTTTTGAAGCATGAATTTTGTAATCTGTAGTGAAATACATGTTAAAAGTAACTTTCCCAGCCCTGTCAGAGACTGATGCATGAGCAGTTGGGCAGGTTTTCATTTTTTGAAAACCACAGCGCACGGAGAGTTTGAGCCCTTTATCACAGCCCTGTTAGACTTAAACACACAGAGCTTACCTGAGTGCGAACACATGTGAAGACAGCAGACCTGTGGAGGGCGTCAGAGAGCACACCTGAGACACACACACAAGGTAAAGACGTGTGTTTTATTCACAGGCCATTAGGCTAGTTTTGTTGTGCAAACCTGGCAGCCCTGTTTATGTACAACATCATTAAATGAGCAGATGGATAATGTATAGATATCAAGTCAACATGGCCAGTCAAGTTCCTTCACACCAAACTCGCTCATCCATGTCTTTATGGACCGACGCTTTGTGCACTGGAGCGCAGTCATGTTGGGACAGGAAGGGGCCGTCCCCAAACTGTTCCCACAAAGTTGGGAGCATGAAATTGTCCAAAATGTCTTGGTATGCTGAAGCATTAAGAGTTCCTTTCACTGGAACTAAGGGGCCAAGCCCAACCCCTGAAAAACAACCCCACCCCATAATCCCCCCTCCACCAAACTTTACACTTGGCACAATGCAGTCAGGCAAGTCCCGTTCCCCTGGCAACCGCCAAACCCAGACTCGTCCATGGGATTGCAGACAGAGAAGCGTGATTGGTCACTCCAGAGAACACGTCTCACTGCTCTAGAGTCCAGTGGCGGCGTGCTTTACCCCACTGCATCCCACGCTTTGCATTGCTCTTGGTGATGTAAGGCTTGGATGAGCTGCTCGGCCATGGAAACCCATTCCATGAAGCTCTCTACACACTGTTCTTGAGCTCATCTGAAGGCCACAGAAGTTTGGAGGTCTGTAGCTATTGACTCTGCAGAAAGTTGGCGTCTTCTGTGCACTGTGACCCTCAGCATGCGCTGACCCCGCTCTGTGATTTTACGTAGCCTATCACTTCGTGGCTGAGTTGCTGTTGTTCCCAATTGCTTCCACTTTGTTATAATCCCACTAACAGTTGAGCGTGGAATATTTAGTAGTGAGGAAATGTCAGGAATGGACTTATTGCACAGGAGGCAACCTATCACGGTACCACGCTTGAGTTCACTGAGCTCCTGAGAGCGACCCATTCTTTCACAAATGTTTGTAGAAGCGTCTGCATGCCTAGTGCTTGATTTATACACCTGTGGCCATGAAGGGATTGAACACCTGAACTCAGGGATTTGGAGGGGCATCCCAATACTTTTGGCAATATAGTTTATTTTAAAGGAATATTTTTTTTGCATTTATCAATCTCTCTGGGACATATTCTGGAATAAGGTCTTTTCTGCAAGACACACTGTTGGACATGTGAGAAATCACAGGCTGGACGGCTTTTTTAATGTAAGTTTGTATTTTTTTGATGCAATTGTGCCAAATTTCTTGGGTTGATTTTTATTTGCACTCTACAGAGGAATGGAACAGCCCGTTAGCTCTCTGTGAATGTGTATGTAATCTCTGTGTGCTTTAATTGGCCTCTCGTCTGTGTGTGTCGTGAGTTCAGGAAAACACACACATGAAACCGGAGAAAGAGTGTTTGAGGGAGAAAGACACACAGGGTGTTTCCAAGCGTGAAAAGTTGAGCTGATATTTAAGGCCGGCCTATTAGCAATTAAAGATAACGAAACGCAGGGTCATTATGGCGTGTGACCGTGCCTGTCCCGCGTGTTTGAAACAGCTTCTCTCCGTGTGTGCGCCAAAGAGGTGATGTCACCCACCTATTAAGCGTTTGATTGGACGTTCTGGAGGTATTAGTTTAGAGCGTTCCGGGCACATCCGTGTTTAATGAGGACCAATTTGGGCTCGATATGATGAAACATGCAGAATTTTCTATAATAAAGAACCATCTTTGAGAGGGCATCAGGATGGACAAGACATGCTAGTTTTGTGGCAGTCTGCCATGTGCTTTCTGTTTCAGAGCGGGTGAGGAGCCACCGCGACCGGCAATATTCACCCCAGATCTTTCTGCCTTTAACTCCTGCCATATGGAGAGCCGTCAGTAGCTCTGCTCCAAAACCAGAGAGAAGCACGACTAGACAGCGTGTTAAGGCATCATAGGAGAACTTCCAACGCAGACGGAAACATTATTCTGCCTTTAAGACAGTGGTTTCTAACTGGGGTCCACAAGGGAGTGCAGGAAAAAATGAGAGAAAAACAGTAAAAAATAAATAAATATATAATAAGAAATAAGACTAAAATAAATAAAAAGATTCAAATAAATAAATAAAAGTTAGATTAAAATAAACAAAAAAGTGACATACAAAAGAACAGTACTATGAGTAGATAATGCAATAATTGAACTTAATAAAAACACATATTATTTTGCACATATTTATAATATACATTTTTCACAGTATAAAAAAGTCACTTTCGCAAAAATATATCCGAAAGGGAGTGCAGAAAAAGTGTAAAAAATTAATTAAATAAATAAATAAAATAAGAGGAAAAAGAAATAGGAATAAAATAAATAAATAAATATATTAAAATAAATAAATATTTAAATAAATAGAAACTAGAATAAAATCAATAAAATTAGATTGCATAAAACATTTAAGAGTGCAGTACAAGTAGGAAAAAATTCAATATTTTAATATTTTTCAAATCATATTTTGCACATATTTATAATATAAATTTTTCACAGTATAAAAAGGCAGTCGCAAGAAAGTCCGAAAGGGAGTGCAGAAAAATTGTGAAAGAAATTAAATAAATAAATAAAAGAGGGAGAAGAAATAAAAGAGATTAAAATAAATAAATATCTAAATAAATAGAAACTAGATTAAAATCAATACAAATTTGATTACATAAAACATCTAAGAGTATAGCACTATGAGTAGAACAAATTGCAATATTTTAATATTTATAATATAATTTTTTCACAGTATATATATATTTTTCTTTCTATAAAAAAACGACCTAGATGTCTATTACATGTTAGGGTTGGGCTTCTTCACATTAAGATTATATTTGGGGTTCTGTGACATCTAAAAGACCAGACAGTTCTGTTTTAAGAGACTGTGCCTCGTTCCTGGACAAACATATATTCAGGCCTGAAGCTCTAGAGGCGCAGGCTGATTGGTCCTTTACATCCGATCTACAAGCAATCACATCATTGCCACATGGCACAAGCTGATTGGCCTCTGCAGATCCTGCAGCCAATGAGATTGCTCGCTCAACATTCAAACAGGTTCAGAATTCCTCTGGACCCTCCTCCTCCCCAGCTCCACCTGCCTAGATCTGATACGGGATTTATGTATGTCTATTGAACAACAAGCTCCTTAAATGAACGCCAGTATTTAAGAAACTCATTGCAATGCATCAAGTGATATTTCTGTATTAAATACAGACTTTATTCAGAGTTGAAAAGTACTATTAAAAAGGACTTTTTCTACACAATATTTGTATATTTTTAAGTCGATTGCATGAGTTGTCGTTCCTGTGTGTGTCACATTAAGTGTGCTATTCAGTGCACACAGTTGCTGCCTATGTGTCCATTGGAGTTCTTGGGGATCTGGAATCTCCGGACGCTGATGATCTTTGATTGGCCGACAGTCAGATGATATCAAACGAGGCTCTGAAGGCTTTTTTCATGATTGTTGCCGCATAATTTTATTGAACCGAAATGTAGAGTTTTTCCATGAACTTTTTCCAGGAGGACGCAGATCTCCTTACAGCACAATAAAGATCAATGCTTCACGGTAATTTTACGGGATAATTAGAAACGTCTTGGAGCTTTGCTGGTGAAACAGAGCAGAAGCGCTGGAGTTCAGCTGTAACGGTGCCAGATAAACGCCACGGCCTCGGGACAGAAGAGAAGAGCTGAGAGATCTCAGAAGGTCATTAGACCTCAGGTTTATCTGTGAGAAGGAAGTGTTGAGTCCGTGACGGTAAACATGAGCGGATCTTCTCAGGGAACGTGTGTAATGGTGTCAGGAAGGTCTGGTTCAGCTCGCAGTGCTTTAGTGAATCTGAATGTTTAGGGCAGGGTATGAAAATCATTACGTCTCTGGATCGCTCCGGGCCTGTTTGAGCAGACGCATCGTTCACAGCCACCATCATTAAACCCTCACTGATATTATTATAGATCAGATAAAAATGAAGTTTCATTATTTACTCACCCTCATGTCTCTCCAAAGCCACGTGACTCTCTGTCTTCTTCTGAGACGTTCAGATGCTCGTTTCCATACGGCGAAACTGAAAACAGACAAAAGTCTCCTAAAGTCAAAATAGTCCAATGTGTGAAATATTATAATAATGTGTAGCTCTGAAATCTCATTCGCTCTTCTGTATAATTAAACTTCATTATTTTTGCCACACTCTAAAAATGCTGGGTTAAAAAACAACCCAAGTTGGGTTGAAAATAGACAAACCCAGCGATTGTTAAATGTTTGCCCAAATGTGCTGTGTAGTTTTATTTAACCCAACTATTGTTTAAAAATGGCTGGCTTAAAATTAACCCAAAATTAAAAATCAGATACATAATTACTAGAGGCAACAATAATAATCAAAAGGTGAAAATTCATTAATAAGAAACAATAAATGTTTAATGTTTATTTATTAATCATTAAACTTAATAATGTTAATTTATTAAACATATTAATAAATGTTAATTTCCTACATACTTTGGGTTCATTTTAAGCAGGCAATACAGTAATTAAACAATAGTTGAAATATTGAAATATAATATTAAAATATTTAAACAATAGTTGAAACAACTATTGCTGGGCTAAAACAACCCAAACTCTGGGCTAAAACAACCCAACCGCTGGGCTAAAACAACCCAACCGCTGGGCTAAAACAACCCGACCTCTGGGCTAAAACAACCCAATCTCTGGGCTAAAACAACCCAACCACTGGGCTAAAACAATCCAACCGCTGGGCTAAAACAACCCAATCTCTGGGCTAAAACAACCTGACCGCTGGGCTAAAACAACCCAACCACTGGGATAAAACAACCCAATCTCTGGGCTAAAACAACCCAACCGCTGGGCTAAAACAACCCGACCGCTGGGCTAAAACAACCCAACCACTGGGATAAAACAACCCAATCTCTGGGCTAAAACAACCCAACCGCTGGGCTAAAACAACCCAACCGCTGGGCTAAAACAACCCGACCGCTGGGCTAAAACAACCCAACCACTGGGATAAAACAACCCAATCTCTGGGATAAAACAACCCAATCTCTGGGCTAAAACAATGCAATCACTGGGTTAAAACAACCCAACCGCTGGGCTAAAACAACCCGACTGCTGGGCTAAAACAACCCAACCACTGGGATAAAACAACCCAATCTCTGGGCTAAAACAACCCAACCGCTGGGCTAAAACAACCCAATTTTTAGAGTGCATGTTTGGATTTATGAAAACACACGTTAATATTAATATTTTTAAAAATTTTTTTATATATGTTCTGCTTTAATTAAAAAATGTTAGTTTTATTATTTTTTAATGTTTAAATAGCTTTATTACTTCTTATTTCAGTTTTACTTATTTATATTTATTTTAATTATTTTTCTAATTATATAAAAAATTATTTTATTTATTTATTTTATTTGTATTTAATTTTAGAATATTTTATTTCAAGACACAAATGTTTTTCATGGTTTTACATTACATCACATGTATAATATCACATTACATTAATATTAACTAACAATCAGCAATAGTCAAGTCACCTTTACTAATAGCACTTTATACTATACATTCCATACCGTATTTAATCATCTTTGTTAGAGTTACAGTTAATAAAAACACAAGTGTTCATCGTTAGTTCATGTCAGCTCAAGTCCATTAAATAATATTAACAGATCCAGCCTTTGATTTGAATATGTTGAAATGAACATTAGCTCAGATTAATCAATGCTGTAGAAGTATTATGTTAGTTAATATTGGAACCTTATTGTAAAGTGTGACACTTCTGCGTAATATCTTCACATCGCACACGTGATGAAGTCTCTGCGGACTGAGCATGTGCAGAAATCAGCATATCTGAGTGCAGAGCATTAATATTTCACTGCCATTCAAAGCATCTCAACATTAGTGAGTGCATTAACATAAAGAATCCATATGTTTACCATCAGTGTTTTTATTAATAGTGATCTGTCTGAGTTATTGGGCGACTAATATAGTAATGGAGCAGTGGCTTCATAATTCATGATGAACTGTTGTCAACAGACTGCAATATATATATAAGACACAATAATGAATATACATTTAGCTCATCACGGACTGCGCCTTCAGCTTCGTCTTCGATACGAGTGAATGTGTAATTCAATCTGTTCTTAAATACATAGATCAAAACTTGACGCCGCAGACACTGAGGAGAGGATACAGATGGCCAGCTCGGCTTTTATTAGAAAACAGAGAGTATCTTCAAGAGTAAATGAAGGCGAAGCAGAGATGAAACTGCCCGTTGTGTCCGATCGCGACGACGTGGAGTTTATGATTCCGGCGTGACGCGGTTTCATGTCTTCAGGGCACAGGAGACGAATCTGTGAAATAAAAACTTTCCTGAAACGAACAAATGAGCCTGATCAATATTAAAGCTCTTTATGTTCAGCGCAGAATTATTTCAAACCAACATAGGAGACGCGTTTGCCTGAGGGTGATATTGTTTGTTATTTCTCTCTTTATGTGCATTATGAGCTCAAAATCAAGACGAATGCAACATTAATACACTGGTTTTGGCAGGGGGAGACTTCTCATTATCCACTAGTTTTGCACATATTAATTCACATCTCCATTTAGTGGCAAGAATATCTAATAATCAATTAGGAGAGCAGAAATATTTCTATACGACTTCTGCGATTCATCCTACTTTATTGGTATTTGTTTATTCATTTACCTTCTTACTTATTTATTTACCTGTTTATTATTTCATGAATTAAAGCCCCTCCAGAGAGTCTATGAACGTTACAGTAGACTGGCCGGGATTTCTGCGGGCCGGTCTATGTAGGTTAACATCACTAAGTTAATATGCAAATGGCCTTATCTGCTGGGACTCACAAACAGACAGCATTCTGATTGATTTAATAAACTGCTTTTATCTTTCAAAGTGCTAATTAGCCGAGATGGGCCGCGCTTTCAATGTCGGCGTTCTGCGGTGCTTAACAAGAGCATTATACAGAGTTTGTGTTTCCTCTGCGCTCTCGCCTTCTTTCTGAGTTAAAACTCTATTTTAATGAGTTTAAAAGCCTCCAAACGCTCCTCGTGTGACGCTCGTGTGCTTCTTCTGTGGGTCGGTTTGGTCCGGTTTTGAAGGTCTCAGTCTCAGACGAAGACTTTATCCGGTCAGGGCCTCGACTGCAGGGATATCACTGAATTGCTGAGTTTGTCTGATTTATTTGTTAAAGGGTCATAACACACACAGTTTCTGCCGGTCTCGTGTTAATCTTGAGTATCTATAGAGTAGTGTTGATCCTTCATATCTCCCAAGAGTCTTTAGTTTATCAGATTTATAAAAGACAGATACACTGTACCGATTCTTTCAGAAAACAGCCGAGCTCGTGGAGGCGTGCAGTGGGCGGAGCTAAAGAGACACACACACACACACACACACACACACACTCTCTAAAACACACTCTCTAACACACACACACACACACTCTCTCTCACACACACACACACTATACGTTGGTGTTGTTCACATTATATGCACTTACGCGCCGATTGCCAACAAAACACACACACACACACTCTCTCTAACACACACTCTCTAACACACACACACTCTCACACACACACACACACACACACACGCACTCTCTCACACACACACACACACACAATCTCTAAAACACACTCTCTAACACACACACACACACACTCTCTCTCACACACACACACACACACTATACGTTGGTGTTGTTCACATTATATGCACTTACGCGCCGATTGCCAACAAAACACACACACACACACACTTTCTAACACACACACACTCTCACACACACACACACACACACGCACTCTCTCACACACACACACACACACACTCTCTAACACACACACACACACACACACACACACACACACACACACTATACGTTGGTGTTGTTCACATTATATGCACTTGCGCGCCGATTGCCCACAAAACACACACATTTGATGCAGTTTCACTCAGCGCCTGCGGTTTCCACTCATGACCGGGAACAAACACACACACTTGCAGAACTCCGGAAACACAAACTGCATCCACTGTTCCCTTAACGCTGGGTTATTTGGGAAGCTGAACAAGGTGATCTTTCCCTCACACCAGAAACACACTTCTTTAGTGACATTGTTGATCTCGTGTCTAAAAACACAACGCCAGCGCCGCCGACGGCTCCCGTAACCCGAACAAAGCTCGTTGATGTGTGTGTCTGTGTGTGTGTGTTAATCTGGGAGAAGTGCCCATATAAGGAATTCCGCCCTTTATGACGTCATACAGGGCCATACTAAAAAAAAACTTTCTGAAACTTGTTTGAATCCTGAAGGAGTGTGTTTTTTTTTACTTTGTCCATGTTTATCATGAGAATCAACTCTTTAACAGAGTAAATAAGGCAGAATGCAGGAAACAGCATTAGAATGCAATCAGTAACTCATTTCTCATTTTTAAAATGAATACACATGCTCACAAAATTCAAGATACGGTTAAAAAGTACTTGTATGACATCTTGTTTTTATAACATATGATATAATTAAGCAATATCACTCAAGCTGCTTTGAATATGACCACAGTGCAAATGTGATATTGATTTTACACAAACATTCAATAAATAACATTTTATTTGTAAAACATTAATCTCAACATTGTTTATGCAGTTGTGCCGCCTCGTCAGTGCAAAGAGGAGTTTTGTTGTAAGTGATTTCATTTGATTGTTAACAGCTCTATATAGTGTCTTATTATTCTAATTGCATTTATTGACTAAATATAAGATTTCTCAGGCAGTAAATGTGGATCTTCAGATGAAATTAAGGAGCGCCGGGTCTAGTCTGGTTCTGGTCTTGGTCTCAAACCCTCAAAATTTTGGTCTTGGACTTAACACACACTGGACTTGGTCTGGTCTTGGTCTCAAAGTCTTGGTCTCAACACACACTGGTCTTGGTCTCAATGTCTTGGAATATTGGAATAATCATCATAGAATATTATTTTCATCATAATATAACTCTTGATATTATTTAGATATTTACTGAAAATTATAAACTTAGGCAAGACACTACGGGTGAAAAGTGTAAAAATGTTAACTAATACTTCTCCAGTTGATTAATCAGAGCATATTGAGACAATTGTTTTGTATTATTTAAATGTTTAAATATGCAAATGAGGCATTATCTAATTAAATACTCACTAATTTGCATAGATTTCCAGAACTCCGAAAATTGGATAAAGCCAGGCTCAAAATTCAGATTTGATTTTGTTCACATTTTAAAGGATTTTACAGACAGAAAACAAAAATGTTGTATAAATCAGGTGAATGATATACGAGCCTTCAGAATACAGATATGAATAAAACTGTAAAGTTTGGTGTGTGTGTGAAGCTGCTGAAGTGATTTCTGACTCACATTCACTGCCTTTAAAGAGATGGATTGAGATTAAAACAGATGCAAATAGATCAGGTGCAATAAAACAAACACTTAAAGGATTAGTTCACTTCAAAATGAAAATGTCCTGATGATTTCCTCACCCCCATCTCATCCAAGATGTTCATGTCTTTCTTTATTCAGTCGAAAAGAAATAACATTTTTTGAGGAAAACATTCCAGGATTTTCCACCACATAATGGACTTCAATGGGAACCAACGGTTGAAGGTCCAAATCAACGCAGTTTCAGAGGAAGGGCTTCAGAGGCTCTGATGATCCCAGAGGAATAGGGTCTGATCCAGACAAACCATCGGACATTTTCAAAACAAATAAACATTTATGTACTTTTTAACCACGAATGCGCGACTTCGGTGTTGTTCTTCATGGCGAATGACGTCATCGCGTCGGAAAGGTCACATGACGTAGGTGGAAGTGCCGACCCAGTGTTAAAACGAACGTGCAAAGACTAAATATAAGACCGTTGGTCCCCATTGAAGTCCATTATGTGGAGAAAAATCCTGGAATGTTTTCCTCAAAAAACCTAGAAAGGAAGACATGAACATCTTGGATGAGATGGGGGTGAGGAAATCATCAGGACATTTTCATTTTGACGTGAACTAATCCTTTAAGTGTTTGTTTTGGATGTTTTCTTCACACTAGCCTGAATAAAGACAAAATAGAGCTCAAAACTGACCCGTGCATGAAAAATAAAAAAACTGTTGCCGGTAGAGTCTTAAAAAACAAATGTG
>CM077205.1:40553297-40578297 GCA_039654625.1 Rhinogobio ventralis | reverse complement strand
GTCATTATTTGGCGCGCCTGAAGTGCTCGGCTGAAGTGATTAGGTGTAGTCCTGCACGCACACACTCATTCCCGTGTGCCGCTCCGACTGGAATTACTCTCGAACAGTCATTTCAGACTGACGCCGGCGGCTCCTGTTTCGGCATGTAGAAGAAGCGCGAGAACCGCGGGAGAAACCGACACCTGCCAGAACTTCTGATTAGTGCCGAAACAAGACGAGCGGGTTATTATGGGATGCTTCCAGAGGACCGGCGTGGTGCTTTCTGTCCGAGGGCAGGTGGAGGTGACGGGGAATGATTTGATCAAACTCACAATAATCCGGCCTGCGTCAGGATCAGTGCCGGGCCTGTCAGGACTCGCTCCCATCGCTATTCATAGAGTCCAGGCCATGAATATCCTCACACGTCTCATTTGTGTTAAGTGGAGATTATAATAAGGAGGGTGACATGAATGCATGAGAGACACACACACTCGTGTTCAGGTGACGGAGCGGCGCACGAGACACTCAATGATGACGTGATCAGTTACACTGTAAAATCTCATTAGTTAGACTTACTTTAAAAAAAGCATGCAAACCGATTGCCTTAAAAAACAAGTGAAGTAGGAATACTATGTTGTGCTGACAAATGCTTAGTTAGTATAGTTCACTCACACAAGAGTTCTAGTGACTAAAACAGAGCTGAGAGTACTTGATACTTTAAATGAAATGTAACTGTTACCATTGTTGTGTTTTGATGCTGAAGTATATAATAGAAATATACTATAGAGTATAGAAACCAATATAGAGGGATTATATCAGCCCAATTAAAAGTTTCACAAGCTGTTTGTGACATAAGTGTTAGCAACAAAAGTTTAAAATATCATTATTTGATATTAAATATAGTTATGGTATTCATTCACAAGTTGTGAAAAATTGCCTTTAAAATCTGGAATCTGAGGGTGCAAAAAAATCTAAATATTGAGAAAATCTCCTTTAAAGTTGTCCAAATGAAGTCCTTAGCAATGCATATTACTACTAATAATACATTTATGATATATTTACGGTAGGACATTTACAAAATATCTTCATGGAACATGATCTTAATATCCTAATGATTTTTGGCATGAAAGAAAAATGGATAATTTTGACCCACACAATGCATTGTTGGCCATCGCCACGGATACACCCGTGAGACGCACGACTGCTGTTGAGCTGCAGGGTCACACACACACACACACACACACACACACACACACACACACATATATATATATATATATATATATATATATATATATATATATACAGTATATTAGGGCTGTCAATCGATCAAATTTTTTTAAAATGTGATTAATCGCACTCTTGTTGTGCGATTAATCGCGATTAATCGTGCACTTAATGTAAAATTAAGCATACGCCATTTATCTCATTAAACACATTCATTTTGCTATATCCAGCAAAGTAAACAATCAGAAAACTGTATTTTCTGGAAGCTTCAAGGATCATTGGAGACTCCAAAAGGACACCAAATAACCAAATATAAGGAGTCCATATAATTATATTATATAATAAATTAATACACACCTAAGCACCCATGAAAAAAAACATAACAGAAACAAACGTTACAGAATTCACAGTGTATAGTGTGTGTACAGAGCAACGACAACGAGATAGTTCTCATTTTAGCCGAGTCGAGCTGCGATACCGAACAGGACCACCCGGACACGCCAAAACACCTCCTAAATCAACCGCTTTGACTGCATAAACCTACGATTACTAAACACAACAACGTACACGACAAATCAAACATTATCCTTCCGGAGTGTGTGTGTGGAAACAATGCGAATGTACTGTGTCTGTACATGAATGCTGCATGTGATCAGTGATCGAGAGCGCACACACACACGGTTTGTTCTTTGTGCATCAAAATAACAGACTCTCGCACGCTTTACTGTACGACTTTAAAATTTCGCTGTTCAGAAACAATCGCAGAATACGACAGAGCTCGTGTTTTAAAGCAAAGCACACACTGAAATTAATAATTCACTAAAAACACAATGTGAGTCTCTATTCTCTCTGATATCTGATGTGATCAGCCTGGCCCTCTTTACATTAGCGCTGTTTTGGACTGATTACTGGATCACTGAACACTTTCCCAGAGTTTAACGGCTTAAAATGGCCTGATCACAAGCAGAGAAGCAGAATCGGGTTAAAGAGCTAGAATGGAAATGTCCTCCTACCCGGGTCGCAGGTGCTGTAGATGCTCAGTGTGATTGTGATAAACTCCCGACTTCAAAGATCTTCTAACTGCGTGACAAAAATAACGTTAATGACGCAGCTTCACATACTTCTGTAATTTATTTGCGTTAATTGCGTTAAATTATTTTAACGCGTTAAAGAACAGTGACAGCCCTAATGTATATATATATACTGTATATATGTATGTATTCCTTTGAAATCAAATAACTGTAATATCTTGCTGCATCAATAGGAAGAGAATTACACTAATATAAATGTTCCAAGAGCCGAACCAAAGGGAACACTGATCTCCATAATGGTGATAAAAAAAAAAAACATTTTAGGAAAATTAACATCAGTTTATGAAATCAGCTTATGTGATGTTCTCTCACATTTTTCAGTTGTTTTGACAATTCAACATTCAAGATGGCTTTGGGAAATCAGTGAATGCAAACAGAGGAAGAGAACTGCAGAAGTGGAGGACATGAGGGAAAAGTCCATTAAGAATTGCCCCGCCTCAAAAACTTTTTTTGCTTGACAAAATGTCACTCAAACCAATCATTGTGCATTGTGTCAAGTGTACAGTGCATGAAAGATTCTGAGATCAAATTAATTTTTTTATTAATTTCAGAGTAAAAAGGCATAGTATGTGAATAATAGATTTTTACAATTAAGTAAAGACATTAAGGTTAACTAAAATGTTAGAGTCACTGTTGGATTAAGAAAGTCAGACAAAGTCAGTAAATAAGCAGAACTTGCATATTTTTATTTTTTACTCAAACATTTTAATTGCTCTTAACTTGAAATATTTGAGTTCATACACCTAACTTAAAATGATCATGCAATCTGAACTTAAATATTTTTAGTAGTGGAAACCTAGCTAGATTTAACTAGCTAATTCAATAAATGCTACCTTGCTAATTGGTGACACAATTCTTTTATAGCATTAGCATAGCGTAGCACTTGCTGAATGAGTACAACAATATAACATTTAACAGAAATCTGTTCTCAAAATAAGCTCATGCGCCACTCGTCACTACAAAAAAACAACATAATGAAACTAAGCTAGCATAAAACATTAAACACTACTAAATCTCCCACTTAACATTAATCTTGCACCAAAACATTATATAACACTTAATTTGAGCATTTACTGTCCATTTTGAGAGTCATGGCAAAGCATGCTGGGAAATAGAAATCCCAGCCCAGTTTCAGTTTCAGTTAAATTTAAGTTTGTCTAAATTAAAAGAAACAAGTTCATAAAACTCAAAACAATGAAACAGTTCAGATTACTTCAAATGTGTGAGTTGTGTGAAAGAGAAAGATCTAAATACTCATGAATTTTAATACTCATTTGTTTAATTTGAGTTGGCTCTACTGTAGTTACTGTAATAATAACTATAATTTATGCATAATTACATGCAACTAACCCTAAACCAAACACCAATCAGTTGCACTTTATTTTAAGGTGTCAATATTACAGTGTAATTATATATTTGAGTACTGCGTAATATTAATGATCCACATGTACTTACTATAGGGTTTGGTTGTTAGTCGCATGTAATTATGCATGATTTACTGTTATTACTATGGTAAGTACATGTAACGTGTAACAAGGACACTGTAAAATAGTGTTACTTGCCAATCCTACCCATAACCCTACAGTAAGCACATGTAGTTAATTATATTACACATTATTACACAATTACACTGTAGCACGGACACCTTAAAATAAAGTGTAACCCAAAAACAAAACATTTATTAATGGTTCTTGTTAAGTCAACCACTGTTACAATCTAAATTAACTAGTTTTATTCAAATCAAATAATATTTAGCATCACTGAATCAACCTAAATGCATTCATTTATACCACCAAAACACTTGTTTATGGGTTAAATCAGGACAAAATGCTCATTAAGGATCATTTTTACAGCAGGGCTGAAACAATGTAACAACTGACATACACTAAGAACATCTCATAAACCACCTAGCAACGCCCTGGCAACCACCCACAAGCACGTGGCGGTGTGTTTCGCATGGGTAACGGCGCTCACTTTGTCTTCAGAAAATGTAAAAATGCAGTTGATTTTCATATTCCTCATGCCAGCTGCCAGAGCTGCAGTAATTTGTCAGGAAAAATTCACCCAAGTCAGTTTGTTTCTTGCCAAGAATACTAATTAAAATGGGACCGGCTTAAACTTTGAATAGTTACAGATAAGGAATTAAATTTCACAGTTTTAAAATGATGATCATTGTGTGTTTGAGTCTTTGGCAGCGGTGGCAGCCAGAGGAAAACTCTCTTTGGTGTTGTTATTGTGTCTGCGCTCACCTTAGAGGCAGAAACCTGCTCCGGCGTCTGTTCTGCGCCTGACTCCATCACTCATGCACGCTCCGGTACACAGTCACACACGGCGCATTGTTTAAACCGGACCGGGCCGTCACGTCGCTCTGTTACTGTTCAAACGCCACGGATGCATCATAAACACTGGAGACACAGCTGGGGATTCTGCGTAAACATCAGTGAGGAACGGTTCAGGTTGTGATTGTGGCATTTAGAGGCTCTTGTCTTTGGAAACGAAATACTTTAAGAGCACAAAACAGAACACGGTTTCAGGAGGCTGGACATTATCCAGCTGAAAATCTCAGGAACACCTTAGTTGCAACATATATAATGCACTGTAAAAGTATTTTTAATGCATTAATAATGCACTTTATAATGCATTGTATGGTCTCATGAATAATTGTAACCAGTTATAATACATTATAATATTCATGGTTACACCTTTAGAAAGCATTAAAACACATAACAAACAACCAATTCCAGATGTAACAAGGAATCTGCAAATATTAAAATGCATTTTAAGTTTGGTTACAATTATTTATGAAAAGATTTAATGCATTATAATGTACTTTATTAATAATGTATTACACTTTATTTTAAGGTGTCATTGTTACAGTGTAAAAGGAAATCATTTTATAATGCATTACACATAAAGGGTTTAAGTCTTGCCAAAATCCCAGTATGTGAAGTTGAGCATCTGTTTGAAGAAGTGTACATCTGAATAAAATCCCAGGTACATTTATTATGATTTTACTCTAGTAACAGTACTATTTATACCTCTCGCTTTAATACAAACCCTTCGTGTTCTGCTGTAGGGACTGAGATGAACATTGGTAATGTCCCACTGACGTCTGGAAACTCATTCAGGATTATTTTGGCTGTAATTAATGATGTTTTGGCTCTTGTCATCAGACGATGACACTGACCTTCGGACGATGTCACAGTGAAAAGGTCGAACCCCTGGTGCTTAACGAGGAAACGCAGCTTCACTTTCATTTCGATGCAAGACAAGAAACACTATTTCATGGCATTTGTTGGATTAGATGAACTTGTGCAAATGAAGTTGTGTGACTGAAGGTTTCTACAGACATCCATGAGTTCTGCACACAACACTAGACATGCTCAGAATTTGACATTATTTTGGCTAATTTGATGATGCATTCAGGAACCAATACGAGAACAGTGACTGTTTTTGTTTGTTTAAACCATTTTTAAACCACATTTTTTGTCTTTACATGTGACCCCGGAGCTCAACAGCAGTCGTGCGTCTCACGGGTGTATCCGTGGCGATGGCCAACAATGCATTGGGTCAAAATTATCCATTTTTCTTTTATGCCAAAAATCATTAGGATATTAAGATCATGTTCCATGAAGATATTTTGTAAATGTCCTACTGTAAATATATCATAAATGTATTATTAGTAGTAATATGCATTGCTAAGGACTTCATTTGGACAACTTTAAAGGAGATTTTCTCAATATTTAGATTTTTTTGCACCGTCAGATTCCAGATTTTCAAATAGTTCGGCCAAATATTGTCCTAACAAACCACACATCACTGGGAAGATTATTTATTCAGCTTTCAGATGATGTATAAAGCTCCGTTTAAAAAAAATGACCCTTATGACTGGTTTTGTGGTCCAGGGTCTCATATATCATTCTGTTATTTATTTAATTATATATATTGTTTATTTACTTAAATTCAAAATCACTGTGAAAATGGTGAAATCTCCAGTTGCAATGAACACACTTTCAAAATACATCATGAAAAGGATTATTAAAAAAAAAAATATATATATATATATATAATGTCTTTTGTGATTTAATAATAAATGCATTAAAGTGTTAAATTAATTCCACAGCTTTCCGCCCAAAATCCGCACAGAAGATGCACAAACGTTGGTATATTCCATCTGTGCTTTATCACCAGTGAATTATCATCCCATTCGTCTAACAAGCATGACGTCACTGAATGACAAAAGATTAAGAAAACAAGACGCATAAATAAAAACAATTATCCGTGTCAGATTTGATCCCGCCTGTAAACAGGGTGAAAGAGCGGAGCCCCGCCCACTCTCAAGTAATTAACAGGCTAATTAACGTAACGAGCGTGTGTGTTCAACAGCGACAGAGAGAGGGCGGAGAGATCTGATGACCTCGCTCTTTATTATGTGTGTTTAATGACGACATCCTTCAGATAAACCAGAGGAAACCTCATTAAAACACCAGGAAATCACAGCGCTCGTTTGCTCAATATACGTTTACTTTGTTAATATATGAACTATTATTAATTCATGTTAACTGTAATGAGAGCTTACTGTTTTATTAGTGATTTGTTCTACTAAAATTAACATTTATACAGAAATATTCCAGAGATTATTTCTCGAATCAAACTAAACATGTTGTTTTGTATATATTGTTTTAACCTATAATCAATTATTGCTTTTTCCTGTGTCTTCAATATCATTTTCCATCCTGTTAGACGGTGTTCGTGTGGAGGATTTTTGTCCAATAATTAGAAACCAGCTCAACAGCAGTCGTGTGTCTCACGGGTGTATCCGTGGCGATGGCCAACAATGCATTGTGTGGGTCAAAATTATACATTTTTCTTTTATGCCAAAAATCATTAGGATATTAAGATCATGTTCCATGAAGATGTTTTGTAAATGTCCTACCGTAAATATATCATAAATGTATTATTAGTAGTAATATGCATTGCTAAGGACTTCATCTCAACAACTTTAAAGGAGATTTTCTCAATATTTAGATTTTTTTGCACCCTCAGATTCCAGATTTTCAAATAGTTCGGCCAAATATTGTCCTAACAAACCACACATCACTGGAAAGATTATTTATTTAAAAAATTGACCCTTATGACTGGTTTTGTGGTCACAAATAGTAGGAAATTACTAGTCATCCAATTTTTGATAGCTATGCATTCTGTTAATGCATAAAACTCATGAGATAATGACGTTCTAGTTCATAAAGCTGAAGATCCTCCTATAATTATGACACCAGCAGATTGATCTGTACAGTTTAAAGGCTCTGTGAGCAGGAATGATATAATGAACAGAACAGAAAAAGGTAAATAGCTGTTTGTGAGCATCAAAAGTCTGATCATTTCAATCATTCTCACAGCGTAAAGAGTTCAGAGAACATTGAGTTTGAACCCCAAACAGATTGAAATCTCTCACTCAAGCTGGCACACATTGCTAAAGATGCCAATGGTAATTAATTAGCATCTCGTTTGAGCGAGGAGCCACAGGAAGTGTGTGAGCGTCCCCGGGCCAGCCGTGTCGGGTCAGCGCGCGGCCGGACGCTCAAGCGCCGCTCTACTGACAGAAGAGGGCATGTCGACTCTCAAAGGTTCTGCTTAATCTCGGTTTCACTCGCAGTCGCCCGCGGCCAGCGCTCGTGCTCGAAGCTGCACAGACGCCGAACGCAGAAAACACTCAGACAGACGGAGGTCAACTGGATCGGACTGTTCACATCTGATGATAAAAGACAAAGATGAGTAGTGTGTGTAGACTACGTTCCCTAAAAACTCTCTTCAAGCTCTAGTTTTCCAGCTAACAAACGTGTATGAAAACGAGTGTTCAAAATGTTTTGAAAGCGTTTTGGTAACACCTTGTTACATATGTTACTTACTGTAGTAATAACATTAAATTATGCATGATTACATGCAACCCTAATTATATAGTAATACATATTGTTCATTAATATAAGTACTGAAATGTAGATACACTGTAACAAGGACACATTAAAATAAAGGGTTACACTTTATTTGATTACACTTTATTTTAAGGTGTCATTGTTACAGTGTAATTCTATATTTAAGTACTGAGTAATATTGACATGTACTTACTATAGGGTTAGGTTTTGGTTGAGGGTTAGTTGCATGTAAATATTACTGTTATTACTATGGTAAGTACATGTAACGTGTAACAAGGACACTGAAAAATAAAGTGTTACCAACTTTACTTAATGTCTTAACTTAATTGTAAAACTCTAGTACATACTACATACTATGCCTTTTTTACTTAGAAAACCCACGTTCAGATTAATTAACTGGTTTGAGTGCCATTTTGTCAAGCAAAAAAAAGTTGAGGCGGGGCACTTCTTAATGGACTTTTCCCTCATGTCCTCCACTTCTGCAGTTCTCTTTCTCTGTTTGCATTCACTGATTTCCCAAAGTCATCTTGAATGTTGAATTGTCAAAACAACTGAAAAATGTGAGAGAACATCACATAAGCTGATTTCATAAACTGAAGTTGATTTTCCTAAAATGTTTTTGTTTGATCGCCATTATGGAGATCAGTGTTCCCTTTGGTTCAGCTCTTGGAACTTCATTTCTATTATTGTAATTATCTTCCTATTGATGCAGCAAGATATTACAGTTATTTGATTTCAAAGGAAGAGAAGTAATATATTTATGTGACCGCACTGGTAAAATGAGTGTGAATGCACACAGGATAATTTCGAGCTACAGGCTAAACAAGTAAAAAATGGCGATTTAGGTCGATTTTGAGGTTTTCACAAAAATGAGTTCATGAAGCCTCGTCTACTGATCCCAAAGCTCTAAATAGCAATCAAACATCTAAAAGTGTCTTTATTAGTATGTTTTCAGAGAGGAGTATATTTCCATGAAAATATTCCAATATTTCTATTTTTCTCAAAATTGACTCTATTGACTTCGAACTCAAAATAATAACATATAAAAAAAAATTGCTCATTGCGACTCATTTTGCCAGCAATGGTTCACAAATATATGTATATATATGATGAATGAATACCATAACTATATTTCATATCAAAATAATGACATTTTAAATTTGTGTTGCTAACACTTATGTCACAAACAGCTTGTGAAACTTTTAATTGGGCTGATATAATCTCTCTATATTGGTTTATATACTCTATAGTATATTTCTATTATATACTTCAGCATCAAAACACAACAATGGTAACAGTTACATTTCATTTAAAGTATCAAGTACTCTCAGCTCTGTTTTAGTCACTAGAACTCTTGTGTGAGTGAACTATACTAACTAAGCATTTGTCAGCACAACATAGTATTCCTACTTCACTTTACTTGTTTTTTTTAAGTAAGTCTAATTCGATTTTACAGTGTGGTGTACGTTCCATTGTATCATTCTTTAAACATTATGGGAACGTTACTTTTGAATAAAGTATGAAATAAGTAACATTTAAAAAACAGACAAACATCCAACAACGTTTCAGAAAAAAAGTTCCATAAATGATGTATAGAAAAGGTAACTTTACACGGAATATCAAATATCAAAAACTAAAAGACTTTAAATAACTGTTGCCATACAAAAGACATTAAATGTTTTCAAACGGTGCATTGAAATGATCCGAACATCCAAACACACCTGAGGTCCTGATGTTGGAGTGTGTTTGATTACTGATGAAAACTGAGATGTGACGCCGTCTCTCACTGGACGGGTCTGGAGCTGAAACACATGAAGTGGTTAATTATAGTAGTTAGTAGCAGTCTAACCTTTAAAGTGTGAGAGTAGCAAATGCTGCAGGTGTAAAACAGTCATTTATTGACAATATTGTTTCTCTGAATGAACTGTATTTGATTGAGGGCTCAACTGCAAACACCTCAGTCGATCTGAGCTCGAGCCAAATGAAATTTCGATCGGATTGAAGACATGAGATAATCCGATCGACAGGAAAACAATTAAGCATGTTAATTTTGATTGAATTAGACTTGCACACAATACATGTAGCGCACTTGTAAATTAATGTGTGAATCAGATTTCAACATTTAAACAGAACGTTCAGAATCTGAAATCAGTTTGAATTCATTCGGACTGATAAAAAAATGACAGCATTTATTTACATAAATTCCCATAATAGATCATTGTTTAAATTAACGATCAATTAAACGTTATCACATAACCAACAGGAAGTAAAGCTCAGGAGCTGAATATTGGGAATATGACCATCAATTAACAAGTGATTTTAATTTTGCTGACATATTAGAAGTGCTCAATTTTCATAGCGTGAAAAAATCACTGCTTTACATGAAAATGTGATCTGCAAAATCATTGTAAATTAACAGACGTGTCGTATATCATGAACTAACAGAATACAAGCAGCATATTTGTTTCAGTTAGAGATCAAACTATACTAAGTGTTTGTAAGAATGCACCAGCAGACAATGTGTAGATCACGGAGTGAGTGACATGCCATACACACCTCAAAACTACACACTCTAATGATGCTTAAACACATTTTTCCGATTAAATTATTATCGACAATTAATCAATCGTTGATTAATCATTAGCATCCCTAATGTAAACACTAATGTCTCTGAAAAGAGTATCTATTTCACTGATTAAACGTCAGACACGTGACTGAAGGAGACGCACATCTACGCCTGAACCTCAGCGTTTGTGTTTCCTGGCCTGGATCTGCACTGTAAACGGACTGAACCCGGTCCAGCGCTGGAGCTTATTAAAGGTATTATCTCGACCTGCAGGAGGGATTCGACCTGCTCTTATTGTACCTGACACACTTAAACACACACACACACGCAAACACCTCTAATCCACTGTCAAACCCTATTTATGCCTCTCTCACACACACACACACACACACACATACGCTTTGGAGTCCCTCAGGTCCAGCAATTACAGCCACAGGAATCACACGGGCCAGAAACACAGCAAGGCCTTCAGAGGAGATAACATGACACACACACACACACACACTCCAGCCTGCCTTTCCAGCTTCTACTTCTGTTTTGTCATACTCAGAAACAAGAACAGTAAAGAGTGACCAGGGATACAAAAAAACGGTGTCATACAAAAATAAACACCATAAGGGTGTTAGTCTTTATTGAAGGGGTCATAAACTCTCTTTAATTTTTTTTCTTAATTGTCTGAGGTCAACTTATGACGTTTGCGTGATTTTACATTCATAAACATCATAATGAATCAGTAATAGGCTATTTTCTGTCCTGGTTTTGAGCCTCTCTCCTGGAACGCTCTGTTTTTATGGGCGTGCCGCACTGAAGACTTGGAAGGAAACGCCCACTGCTATGATTGGATAAGCTTTGCATATTATAATGAGCTTCGGCTCCCCCGTCAGTGCACGTGAGGAATTGTTTTGAAAACTTCCAATGTGGAAAAATGGCAATTCGCCCATACATGTTCGAGTCTGATCCCGAATCGCAGGACAACGAACCAACAACACCTCAAACACAAAGGATACTCCAGCCTGTGACAGCGTGCTAAGATAACGGTTATCGTTAATTATGTTTAGACACGTACACATAATCAGTAGATATCAAACGATCTGTCACAATGCAATACTATCACATATAAAAACATGTTTTACTCACACAAGTGTGTTGCACGAATCCTGTCGGATCCAGAAGGCACCGCATCGTTTTTTTAATCTCATTCTGTCTGCAAATCCAGTCTCGACCTGTGTCTTGTTTACAGACGAATCCGCCGTGAAGTGAAGCAAACAAACGTGCAATCTCTTACTCAAGTGAGCTGGAACTTCATTACAAATAAAGTTCAACCGCATTGCTAATATTGGAATCTGAAGGAAGCTTCGGTGACTGTGTTCTTCCACAACCAGGCACAATATTGTGTAATCTTCAACGGCATGTTTATTGCTTGGTAGCCCGATCCGGTTTAGCGGCACATAGGCCTATGTTATTTATGTTACATGGCATGTGCAAATCGGTGGGCGGGGCTACATAATCTGTGGGCGGGGCTACACAACTAGGCGTTTCGCTGCTCTCTGACGTCACAGGTTGGCACATTCGCAGATCTCTCGTTTGATGAGCCAGCTGTCAATAAAAGCTTTTCTTTGACTAACAAGGACGTTTTCAGCTCCTGTGATCAAAGCTGAATTTATCATCATTACTCCAGTCTTCAGTGTCACATGATCCTTCAGAAATCATTCAATATGAGGATTTATGATTATCAGTGTTGAAAACAGGTCATATTTCTGTGGAAACATGGATTTTTTGATGAATATAAAGTTCAAAAGAACGACATTTATTTGAAATAGAATCTTTTGTAACATTATAAATGTCACTTTTGATCAGTTTAATGCGTGCTTGATGAATAAAAGTATTAGTTTCTTTTAAAACATCTTCAGTGCATAAACTCCAGTGTTCTCTGTATTTTAACTCTTCTCAAGTCACAATGAGAACATGCAGATGAAGTTTCAATGAGCTAATGTATGACTATATGAACTACTTCAATTACACTTTATTTGATTTCTTTTCTGTTTTATAGGAAAGAGCAGTGTGGCTGTTTTTGGTGTTCCACAGAAGAAAGTCAGTCCCATTTCTATTCCTACAGCCACTCATTTAAAGCGAGACTGTGCTGAATTAAGAGAAGAATTTGCCAAGCTCAACCACAACCCTAAAGTAAAGACGGAGAGTGTGTTTGAAGGTATAGCGCCTCCGGCTGCTCTGACCACATCATCTCGATGTACGGCGGATGATTATCGGGCCCAGTCGCTCGTCTGTCCACAACACAGACTGAAGCGGAGCCGCTCGACTCCTCAATGACAGGAGAACCTCTCGCTCCTGCGACTCTTCAGACCATAAAACACAACAAAGACGAACGTGTGAATTTCCCGGCCGGCGCTCATAAAGATTTATTTTATTTTATTCCATTTCACACACACAGACACTCGCTGTCCCGCCTCGGCCAGCGTCCAGCGAGCTGTTATGGGCGTGTAAAATAAATTATAGTTTTATTGTAAAGATACAGGCACTTTAGAAGAGCGCATCCAAATGGATTCAGCGCGTTTATGAGGACTGTTGTCCTGGATAGTACAAGGTATCAATTAAATGACAAATGCAGCGTGTAGTTGAGTGAGTGTGTGTGTGTGTTTGCGTGTGTGTGTTTGGCATTGGTCTCATGCCCTCAGTTTAAATGTGAAATTCAGCACATGCAGATTTCAGCACTCAGCAAACTTATGAGGGTCAGTCCAGACATGGCGGTCCAGATGGGTTTGGATGCCACACACACACACACACACACACACACAGATGTATTTACAGCACAAGAGACAATAACGCCTCTCAAAACTGTCACACAACACAAGCCAGATGCTGATTTATTTGTATTTATGTCTGGATTCCTCTCTGCGGAGAAAGTGTGTGCTGACGCTCGGATCTCTCAGGATTCATGAATCCTTCAGGACTCCATCATGAGAGCTGTGCAATCAGACAGAATAATAAATCACCTGTACATCAACATCTGACCATCGACAGTCATATCTGGGGGGTATTCCAGAAAGCAAGGTTAACTTCCCGTCACATATACCCTGAACTCTCGGTTGATTAACCCAAACCTTGCTTACTCGAGGTGTGCTGGTTCCAAAAACGAGTCCGGGAGTAAGTTCAGACAACTCAGAGTGTGTTCCCGTTTAACACACAAGACATTCTCAACAGAGCGACGAATCGATGATTCACCATGGAAACAGACAGCGCCATTCTACTTCCTCCTCTTCTTTTGTTTAATGCCGATTTACATAACCTACATAGTGCATATCGCCACCTATTTGGTGGTTGTGCAATCATTTTTTCAATGTCTTCGTTTAATAAGTAATCTTTACTCACTAAGCATAAGGATTATATTGTTTGTTTGATGCTAATTAATTGAATGCAGATCCATGTGTGAGATGACAATAAAATAAATAATAAATGTATTTAAATTGCATTAACATTTAAACTTATTTTTTTATTGTAATTCTTTAGAATTGTATATTATATAACTGAAACAAATTTGGTTATATTAATACCTATGTTAATTATATAAAACACATCTGAATACCTCTTAAGCAAACTAGCCCTGCTCCGGAGCAGGTGATGTTCAGAGAGTGAGTTGCTATGGTTACTCACATACCCTGAAAGTTACCCCTGTTTTTGGAACCCAAAGTTGAGGTTATCCGCTTACTTACTCTTAAACATACCCGGGTATGCCACATAACCTGCTTTCTGGAATACCCCCCTGATCTTATAGAATATAGATCAATATCACCCCTTATCATTTGACTTACATTTTAAGATTAATATACAGCTGTGGATTAAATTCTGCAATCTATAGACTGGAGGAGCCAAAAATTAAGCTGAAGCTAAAAGGAAATGTTGCATTATATCCGAGTATATTATGTTATTTACTTTAAAAAAAAAATCTAATTCATTTATATTATTAAAAAAATGTAAATTTTAAAATTAGAAACAGGGTTATTGTCATTAAATAAAAACCTTTTTGTTACTTGAAATAAAACAAACGTTAACAGAAATTTTTTTTTTTAAACATAAATAAATAATTAAATAAATACAATTTGGTTAGTCATTAAATAAACAAAAACATATTTGTTACTTAAAATAAAACTGAAACAAAATAAATCAAATAATCAAATAAATAAAATAAAATAAAATAATACTACATAAAATAAAATGAAATATTTAAAAAAAATTGGTTATGTTAACTAAATGTTAACTAAAATTAAATAAAATAATTAATTAAATAAAATTATAACATATTTAAAACATTTCTAATTTCCATTTACTTTTAAGTACTATAATAACAATTTAAAAATTAATAAAAACATATATATTATAACAAAAATGACCAAAAATAATCACCACCAAATGACTAAAACTATAACTAAAGTTACAATGAAAACAGGACATTTAAAAGTAAAAACCCCAAAAATATTAATAAGAACTATAATAGTATATACTAAACTAATTTGTGATTATTTGTGATGCTTGACATAAATATATCTGTGCCTATAGTTTAAAAACAGACTCTCTATATTAGTATCTGACCCATCCAGAGCCTATAGCTCAGAACCTGGCAGTCTATATTTACATCTCACTTTGTAGATTCATTTCAGATGGTAAGAATTACTCTAACCTCGCAACCCCCTCTAAATACACCAATAAACCAAACTCTTGATTAGTATCTGACCCTATATAGAGTCATTAATGTCATTAATCAGTGGGGTCAGCAGTCCTCAAGCCTTGACCGCTGTGTGTGTTGTTTTGTGTCTCGTGAGAACAGAAAACTCATAATCTCTCTCATCACTGGAACACGAGAGAGAGAGAGAGAGAGAGAGAGAGAAGGAGAGAGCGAAGGAGGTTTCGAGGGAAGGAAAACAACATTTCACATTCACAGATGAACCCAATTTGGTGCGGTTTGGAGTGTAATTTAGATCAAACATCTCCATGTAAATGAGTCAGGCTTTCTTAATTAGGAGGTTGAGCAGAGAGAGAGAGAGAGAGATGAAAAACTTGCAGTGCTTATCATCTGAAGTGGGTGTGGCAGCTGAAGTCAAACAGGCTCCGCCCCCTTCGTGTTCTGACCACACCCTCTAAACCAACTCCACGTTGCTGTGGTGAACAGACTCGGTGACGCTGCTTATGATTGGTTGTGAGACACTCATTCCCATGGTGATCAGTAAATAAATAGGTCATTCCTCTCTGATTTAGTTGTCGGTGGAGAGACACGCTGCCAACAAGCTGCAATCGACACTTATGCCAAAAACACTGAACTCCAGCCAAGCACTGACACACACACACACATTCATGCTCTTATAAATCAAACATACACATACAACCTCATAAATCGCAAGTTCACACACATATGCACACACTCATAAACAACACACACTATTACACGAGTGTCTGCCTGAACACATTGATTACACTGGGTCTGTCGGACGTGTTTTGTACATATAAGTGAGATGAAATCAAATCATGCTACAATAATGTACGTGCACAGATATTTTTGTCTGCCACAATCACACTAATGTGGCGAATCTCGGCGCTCTGAGATGATTTAAAGGGCCCCTGGGTTACAGGAGCCACCTGGACCACCAGAAACACTGAGAGTGTGTGCAGATGAACACGAGCGCATGTGCTTCTGTTAAACACTCGGGGTGTCTGCATATATAATGCAATACGAGATTATAGTGCCTTGATATACATATTGTGCACATCATTCAAAAATTTGGGGTCGGAAAGATTGTTTAATGTTTCTGAAAGAGTCTCTTCTGCTCACCAAGGCTGCATTTAGTTGATCAAAGATAAAACGGTGAAATATTATTCCAATGTAAAACAGCTGTTTTCTATGTGAATATATCACGGCTCCTGTTAGTGGGTGGGATATATTAGGCAGCAAGTGAACATTTTGTCCTCAAAGTTGATGTGTTAGAAGCAGGAAAAATGGGCACGCGTAAGGATTTGAGTGAGTTTGACAAGGGCCAAATTGTGATGGCTAGACGACTGGGTCAGAGCATCTCCAAAACTGCAGCTCTTGTGGGGTGTTCCCGGTCTGCAGTGGTCAGGATCTATCAAAAGTGCTCCAAGGAAGGAACAGTGGAGAACCGGAGACAGGGTCATGGGCGGCCAAGGCTCGTTGATGCACGTGGGGAGCGAAGGCTGGCCCGTGTGGTCCGATCAAACAGGCGAGCTACTGGAGCTCAGATTGCTCCAGAAGTTAATGCTGGTTCTGATAGAAAGGTGTCAGAACACACAGTGCATCTCAGTTTGTTGTGTATGGGGCTGCATAGCCGCTGACCAGTCAGGGTGCCCATGCTGACCCCTGTCCACCGCCGAAAGCACCAACAGTGGCACGTGAGCATCAGAACTGGACCACGGAGCAATGGAAGAAGGTGGCCTGGTCTGAGGAATCACGTGTTCTTTTACATCACGTGGATGGCCGGGTGCGTGTGCGTGGCTTACCTGGGGAACACATGGCACCAGGATGCACTTTTTGAGGTGTTGAGTTGGCCTCCAAATTCCCCAGATCTCAATCCAATCGAGCATCTGTGGGATGTGCTGAACAAACAAGTCCGATCCATGGAGGCCCCACCTCGCAACTTACAGGACTTAAAGGATCTGCTGCTAACATCTTGGTGCCAGATACCACAGCACACCTTCAGGGGTCTAGAGGAGTCCAAAAGTAACGTTCCCACAATGTTTGAAGAATGATACAATAGATAAAACATTCTCTTAATGTTTCTCTAACATTCACATAACCAAAAAAACAAGGACGTTTTGAATGTTCGAAAGAACATTCAGAAATAACTTAATAGGAACGTTAACAGAACGTTCTTAAAACATTCTTTTTAGCTGGGCACTAACCCAAATACTAACTCAGAAAGAAGACTCATTAGTATTATTGTGTAGTTGAAATGAATAGAAACAACAATGACAATGTGTCATGTATGGATGAACTCATGACCCGCCGTAGTTGCTCTTGTTGAATATCCAGTTTCACTTAAAGGGGTGTTTGATTATGATTTCACTTCTTTCACTTTAGTTAGTGTGTATGGTTGTTGTTTGAGCATAAACAACATCTACAAAGTTACGACTACAACAAACGGCTGGTAGAGACTACAACAAGCTTCTTCACGGGTTAGTGACATCACAAACCCTAATATTTACATAAACCCCGCCCCCGGGAACATGTTGAGAGGAGGAAGAGTTGTTGTAGTCGAGCACATTTGGGAGTCGCTCAAGCTGTCATCCGTCTTTCACATTTATTAATACAGTACGAACACAAATGCAATCGCATGTCATAAAGCAAGATGACAACATAAGTTATAACCGTAATTAAACTAAACTATCCCTGTTCTCTCTTCATGCAGCAGATATTCTCTGGCTCATCTCACAACAGTTCCCACACCAGCGGTTTATAGATTATCATGACAGAACATGCTAATCAAAGACTGAAGATCGTTAACTCATAAATTCATTCAGAAGCGTCCTGTCTCATTCTACATGTTGTCTCTTCTTCTTGAGTCTCTCCATCATTGTCCGACTCCGGTTTGATCATAAAAGGCTGAGCAGTTTCTGATATTTTCAGTGTGTGTGTGCGTGAGGTAATCGGAGCTGCTAACACAAGCTCTTGAAGCTCCACCCTCTTCCTGAAAGGGGGCGGGGGAGCAGCAGCTCATTTGCATTTAAAGTGACACACAAAACTACGTGTTTTTGCTCACCCACAAAATGTGACAATTTTAACATGCTATAAAAATTATCTGTGGGGTATTTTGAGCTAAAACTTCACATACACACTCTGGGGACATCAGAGACTTATTTTACATATTGGGGCATTATATGACCCCTTTAAAATATTATGAAATCATATGGAATTCACATTCCCGTGATAATAGCAGTGTGAGCGGCAGCGGTGAAACTGTCGAGACTGTAGAGTTGCAGTGGAACGGTGTTGAAGAGTGAAGCGTTGGGTCAGTTATCACAGCCAGACAGAAGCTCCAGGAAATCTCACACAAACCAACGCATTACACCGTTTCCAGACTCAACGCAACAAACAGCACAAATATAAACATGTCTGTTTCATTTCTCCACAACAACACAATTACTGCGCTGGGTTTTGGCAGCGGCATCTTCTCATTTCAACACCATGAATTTCATATTAACTGAAATAAAAACTGGGCAGTGAGTTTGTCATATGAAACACTCAATGATTTCCTCTGTCACTCGAGGATGAGATGAAAACATTCATAGTGCACACGAGCAGACAGGAGATCTCCTTCATGTCTCTCATTTCTCCTAAACAGAAATGAGTTTAAAGTGCCCTTTTGTGCTATTTTAAAGGCTCTTAATATTGTTCTGAAGTCTCCTACAACAGATTTTCATGCATCCGAGGTGAAAAACACTTGAATTCTCTCAAAATATCCACTGAAGCATCAGTTCTTTTCTCTCAGTGTCTGAAACGCTTCATCAGAAGATTCAGTCTCTCTAAGCCCCGCCTCTCTGAGAGCTTCTCTGCTGTGATTAGTCAGAAAGCAAACGCTCATTATCATATCTGAATCTCAGCTCTTGACACATAGTGATATGAACAGTAACGATGGCGTGGGTTTGACCGTCTAAATCTCAGCAGAAAACAGCGTCTTCTCCACATGAACAACACCAACCAAACTCTTCCAGTCTCAGAGACAGCTACAGTGAGTGAGGGCGGGGCTAAGAGACGCTGTTCAGCCAATGAAGACAAGAAGCGGGCATTATGCAAATTAACTACAGTGTGTGAGGGCGGGGCAAAGAGAAGCTGTTCAGCCAATGAGGACCAGAGACGGGCATTATGCAAATTAACTACAGTGTGTGAGGGCGGGGCAAAGAGACGCTGTTCAGCCAATCAAGACCAGAAGCGGGCATTATGCAAATTAACTACAGTGTGTGAGGGCGGGGCAAAGAGACGCTGTTCAGCCAATCAAGACCAGAAGCGGGCATTATGCAAATTAACTACAGTGTGTGAGGGCGGGGCAAAGAGAAGCTGTTCAGCCAATGAGGACCAGAGACGGGCATTATGCAAATTAACTACAGTGTGTGAGGGCGGGGCAAAGAGACGCTGTTCAGCCAATCAAGACCAGAAGCGGGCATTATGCAAATTAACTACAGTGTGTGAGGGCGGGGCAAAGAGACGCTGTTCAGCCAATGAGGACCAGAGACGGGCATTATGCAAATTAACTACAGTGTGTGAGGGCGGGGCAAAGAGACGCTGTTCAGCCAATCAAGACCAGAAGCGGGCATTATGCAAATTAACTACAGTGTGTGAGGGCGGGGCAAAGAGAAGCTGTTCAGCCAATGAGGACCAGAGACGGGCATTATGCAAATTAACTACAGTGTGTGAGGGCGGGGCAAAGAGAAGCTGTTCAGCCAATGAGGACCAGAGACGGGCATTATGCAAATTAACTACAGTGTGTGAGGGCGGGGCAAAGAGAAGCTGTTCAGCCAATGAGGACCAGAGACGGGCATTATGCAAATGAACTACACCGGTGAGGGCGGGGCAAAGAGACGCTGTTCAGCCAATGAGGATCAGAGACGGGCATTATGCAAATTAACTACAGTGTGAGAGGGCGGGGCAAAGAGATGCTGTTCAGCCAATCAAGACCAGAGGAGGGCATTATGCAAATCTCACAATAACTCCATTTATCTTTGATCTTTGAAACTTTGGAGAGCTTTTACATTCACACACAGCTTTATTACACACGGCATAAAATGTCATATTCGAAAAAGCATAATAGGGCACTTTAAAAGTAGTGCAAATTGACTTTTTGTTGTCTCCTGCTTCTCATGTGTCTCAGAAGAGATCTCAACAGTGTCTCAAACTGTGCCCAGCAATAATACCAAAGTCTGCCATCATAAACCAGAGATCTCAATATAAACTCACATGCTCCAGATTCATCTCATAGCTCTGCACTCTTACTGGATGATGACGAGAGACTCATTTGGGTCTGTTTTATCCTGAGGAGGTTTAGGATGAATATCTGACACAGTCTTGAAAATGAAGACATATAATTGACGTCTCCTGAGATGCAAAGAAACACACACCTGTGTGTCTCAGGAGGACGCAGCGGATGATGCGGGTCAACACACACACACACTCACTCATTAGGAGGTCATTGAAAGTGTTCGTCTGTCGTTCTGACGGATAAAATGTGACAATTCACGTCTCTGCGGAGCGACAGAGAGACGAACACACGGGACGAGGAAAGACGGGATTTCCAAACTCCCAGTTCAAAGGCTTTGAGTTAATTAGTTTCTTCATAATCTGACGATACGCTGATACATTGTGTACAAACACACACACACACACACTCTCTCTCTCTCTCTTACACACACTCACACTCACTAACCTATATCTATATTATATATAGATATTATAGATATATTATTTGATATATATGATAAATTGTAATATTGTAATGCACATCAAATTAAGCCTATTATTAGGACCATTAAGGTTTGTTTTTGCAGTGTGACATCAATAGAGTACATGATTTCCATAATGAAACAAAAGTGAAAGATGAAATATTTATACACTCTTACCGTTCATAAGTATGGGGTCATTCACCAAGGCTGCGTTTATCTGATCATAACTACAGTAAATCAGTGAGATATGACTCCAGTGTACAGCAGCTGTTCTCTATGTGAATATATAGTAAAGTGTCATTTATTCCTGTGATCAAAGCATCATTACTCCAGTCTTCAGTGTCACATGACCCTTCACAAATCATTCAATATGAGGATTTATGATTATTATCAGTGTTGAAAACAGGTCATATTTCTGTGGACATACATTTTATTTTTCAGGATTCTTTGATGAATAGAAAGATTCAAAAGAACAGCATTTATTTGAAATAGAATCTTTTGTAACATTATAAATGTCTTTACTGTCACTTTTGTACTCAGATGCATTCATTTGGCTCAATTGCAATGAAAAAAAAAAATGTCACAATGCAAAAAAATGCATATTCATTAATATGCATATAATATAAAAAAACTAAAATGCTAAATATAATTTCCCTTTTTCTATTGATTTATTATTATTTATTTGAATTATGACCCAGACATGTTTCCGTGAGAGTCGCACGCTCGCCCCACATGTGACAAGAAGACACAACCAGAACATTTATTTGTTTTGTGAAACTTTGTTAGTTTGTACAGTTGATCCGAGATTCATAACAAACAGAGCAACACGTTAATCTGAGATGTTCTTATTAGAAACTGAAGGTGTTCGACACACACACACACACACACACGCGGAGCGGAGGGAGCTGTCAGTAATCTCTTTATCACTGAATCATGGGGTGTGTGTGTGTAATATGTTGAGCTCAGTGGGAGCAGACGAGTGTTAAAGCGGTTACCTGCGCTGATCACACATTTATCAACATCATTTTAGCAGCAGAGACCTGCTCCGCTAACAGCTTCCTATCGCAGAAAGGGCATCGTAATGAATTATTGTTTTGCAGCTGGCTGGAAAATTGTACTTTCTTGTGAGCGGTGAGAGCAATAAATCACAACCGCACATCAGCTCGTGGAGGACTGCTGACTGCTGGAGTTTGAGTCTGACCGCAGATCAGACGCAGAGAGACTCGCGCGACTGAGGCCTGAAACCTGCAAACCCAACATTTACAAACAACACTGGACTGATGCACGAGGTCCGAATAGAAGCTTTAGGCCGCGGAAGCGTCGGGGGCTGCAATTTTGTGCTTTGGTTGCTATAATACGGAATATCTGCCGAAGTGTTATTATCTCACTTACATTCTGAGACAAGAAATGTTAATTTCTCCTACATTGTTATGTGACTAGCCTGACATCAAGACGGGTCTGGGAACACATCATTGGCAGGGCTCAATCCGAGGGGCGGGATAAACGGTTGTCTTTCAAATTCCCTCTGCACGCAATAGGATAGCGCTGCAACCAACCAGAGCAACAAAGAAGGTGAAGCGGAGCTAGTTGATGATTAAACTTCGGCAAAACTCCGAACACATGCAGCCAGGAGTGTTTCCTGACATTTATATGAGCCTGATTTCGATAAATACATAAATATTAATCACTGTCAGTCATCACAATTTAGAGAGTGAATCCCACATGTATATGCAGATATGGGCATATGTATTGAAGTGTGTATCTGGCTACTTGTCAAGAATGGAAAACAAAAGTTTTATTAAAATTCTGAATATATTATAGGCCTATTATAACCACTAAAAGATGTCACTCATTCAATGAACGTGATCTCACTTAGAGAGGATTTGCGTGCGTGCAGAACTCAGCACTGGACAAAAACTTGAGCGGTGAGTGGATTGTAAGGAAACACCTGTGATTGGCCATTGCGTTCAAGAAATCAACAAACATGCCTGTGATTGGCTACATTACTCACCAAAGCGAAAACACGTTGGAAATTGAATCAATTGACGAGCGCAAATACAGATTACGCACTGGAACTATTTTTCGCTAATAATATGCTATTATTAGGAAGAAAACAGATCCTAGACCAGCAGTTATGGGCAGCTTTTCCCTCTAAAAGCAATCAGTAGCAGAAGCAGCAGCGGCAGTGGTTTTAATGAGAATTAGTCCGTCTCCCTCGGTCCAGAGGGGGGAACCGGGATGTCCGGGATGTTTCAATATGACTACACATGCTCGACTTTCAGTATGCTACACATACTAGCAGTGAATAGCAACATGGTAATAGTGATCAGCTAAGTGTTAAATCAGGCTAAGAACAGGCTAAGAACGCTATAAAAACTCCATAGTAACCATCTGTGACAACTACCAACCACCTAGCAACACCAAAGCAACCACCCAGAACACCCTAGCAACCACGCAGAAGACCCTAGCAACCACCTAGCGATGCCCTAGCAATCACCCTGAATACCTTAGCAACCGCCTAGAAACGCCCTAGAAACTGCCTAGCAACCACCTAGCAACGCCCTAACAAACACAGAATACCTTAGCAACTGTCTAGCAACCACCCAGAACACCCTAGCAAACACCTAGCAACGCCCTAGAAACCTCCACACAATACCTTAGCAACCACCTAGTAACTACCCAGAACACCCTAGGAATGCCCTAGCAACCACCCAGAATACCTTAGCAACCACCTAGCAACACCACAGCAACCACCCAGAATACCTTAGCAACTGCCTAGCAACCACCCAGAACACCTTAGCAACCACCAAGCAACGCCATAGCAACCACCCAGAATACCTTAGCAACTGCCTAGCAACCACCCAGAACACCCTAGCAACCACCTAGCAATGCCATGGCAACCACCCAGGATACCCTAGCAACCACCTAGTAACCACCCAGAACACCCTAGCAAACACCTAGCAACGCCATAGCAACCACCTAGCAACGCCATAGCAACCACCCAGAATACCTTAGCAACTGCCTAGCAACCACCCAGGATACCCTAGCAACCGCCTATCAACACCATAGCAACCACCCAGAATACCTTAGCAACTGCCTAGCAACCACCCAGGATACCCTAGCAACCACCGGGTAACCACCCAGAACACCCTAGCAACCACCTAGCAATGCCATAGCAACCACCCAGAATACCTTAGCAACTGCCCAGCAACCACCCAGGATACCTTAGCAACCGCCTATCAACACCATAGCAACCACCAGAACACCCTAGCAACTGCCTAGCAACCAACAGAACACTTTTGCAACCACCTACAAAAACCCTAGCAACCGTGCCGAATTTTGCCACTGCAAGCACACATTTTCTTCAGTCACTCCAGCCGGCGGTGACGTCACGTGCATACCCTCTAACTGTTTTAACTAAAACACTATGTTTGCTGTCATGATAATAGAATCATTTAGTTATTTTTTCAGTCATCCTACATCCTACATTTAGTCAAATCTCCGAATGTACATTTTCCACTGAATTAAAGTTGTTAGTAGTTGTGACGTTTGGTTTAATTTGCTCTTACACCAGTGAAGGTCTGTGTTACACCATATTTCCGTTCCTAATAAAGTCTTGCCACATTTCACTCCCCAAAAACAACTTTAACTTGCATTTGGTGTCAGGTGAGGGATCATGTTTTTGACCCGGTTTACACAAAACAAAATGTCTGAAAACTACAAGGCTCTGGAGTTGGTTCACAGATCGT